>JAUMHM010087140.1:0-10532 GCA_032362435.1 Melikaiella ostensackeni | reverse complement strand
ATAGTCACAGTATTAAATTTTCTTGTTAGTGTTTGTATATCTGTTCGCACTTGTATCATTTGTTTCAGTTCTTGAATGCTCTTCAAAAATACGTTCAAGCGACTTTTTAGCTCTTGCTGCTTTTCTTCACGATCTGACATCTGGCAAAAACTGATGAAAGCGAAGAACTGGCCTCCTTTTATAGACGATTAACCCCTCTACCAGATTTTGAAAACTTTTTGCATAATATTACATTATATGATGCAATAGAGTTCTAGAAGTTCTACACTATGACTCACCTCTGTGTTACCCATACTATGAGATTGATGTTGATTGTCATTTGTGACGTCATTAAGAACATTCTAGAAGCTTAGCACCTTTTGCGCATTAAATAAATGAAGGAAGCAATAAATCATCCTTGTTTTTCTCATAACTGTACTAATCAAGATAATAAATAACCTTGAAGCTGTTGACGAAATTCATATCTCACACAATTGCGCAATATCATTTTTGTGACATCATTAAGAATATTCTAGAAGCATAGCACGGACATGAACCACTACAGCTAAAAATATTCTCGAAGTCGGTAAAGTGGAATTTATATATAGAAACCCCCTTGCCTATCTACTCATGCATGCATGCAGCATAAATACAGACATATATACGTACATACATACATACATATATACAGATACATTCGTGAAAACCTGTTTTTCGGGTTCAGAGGGTCTCAAAACGTGAACATTTGACAAAAACGGAGGAGAAAGGGGTCCAATTCTACACAAATCTGATACCTTCTCTGATGAGAATGTAAAAATATAAAATATCAATATGAATAGATATTTGAAAGGTTTTGAAAATTTCGAAAGTTTTCAAAGATTTCAAAGATTTCACAAAAAACTCAAAGATCTCGATATATTTCAGAAATATCAAAGATTTAAAGATTTCACATAGATTTCAAGATAACTCACAAAGATTACACACATATATTTGAAAGATTTAAAAAATTTTCAAAGATTTCAAAAGATTTTTCGAAGATTTCAAAGATTTCACAAGAATTTCAAAGATCTCAAAATATTTGATAAAATATCAAAGATTGAAAAATTTCACAAAGATTTCAAAGATTTTACAAAAATTTCAAAGATCTCGAAATATTTCAGAAATGTCAAAGATTCAAAGATTACACAAATATGTTTAAAAGATTCCACAAAGATTTAAAAGATTTAAGAATATTTCAAGAGAACTCACGAACATTTCTCAAAGATATTTAGAAGATTTTAAAAGTTTTTGAAGATTTCAAAAGGTTTTACAAAGATTTCGAATATTTCACAAGAAACTCAGAGATCTCGAAATATTTCAGAAATATCTAAGATTTAAAGATTTCACCAAGATTTCAAGAGAACTCGCAAAGATTACAGAAATATATTTGAAAGATTCCAAAAGGTTTCAAAGATCTCGAAAGATTTTACAAAGATTTCAAAGATCTCGAAATATTTCAGAAAGAAGATTTGAGAATATTTCAAGAGAACTCATGAAGCTCTTACAAAGATATTAAAAACATTTTGAGAGTTGTCAAAGATTTCAAAAGGTTTTACAAAGCTTTCAAAGATTTTACAAAAATTTCAAAGATCTCGCAATATTTCAGAAATTTCAAAGATTCAAAGATTTCACAAATATGTTTAAAAGATTCCACAAAGATTTAAAAGATTTGAGAATATTTCAAGAGAACTCACGAACATTTCTCAAAGATATTTAGAAGATTTTTAAAGCTTTTTTAAGATTTCAAAAGGTTTTACAAAGATTTCACAAAAATTTTAAAGAACTCGAAATATTTCAGAAATATCTAAAATTTAAAGATTTCAAGAGAACTCTCAAAGATTACAGAAATATATCTGAAAGATTTCAAAAGCTTTCAAAGATCTTAAAAATTTTTACAAAGATTTCAAAGATTTCAAAAGTTTTTACAAAGATTTCAAAGATTTTACAAAAATTTCAAAGATCTCGAAATATTTCAGAAAGAAGATTTGAGAATATTTCAAGAGAACTCACGAAAATTTCAGATATTTAAAAGATTTTAAGAGTTTTCAAAGATTTCACAAAAATTTCAAAGACCTCGAAATATTTCAGAAATATCAAAGATTTAAATATTTCACAAAGATTTCAAGAGGACTCACGAGGATTGCACAAATATATTTGAAAGATTTCAAAATATTTCAAAAGATTTTACAAAGATTTCAAAGATTTCAAAAGGTTTTACAAAGATTTCAAAGATTTTACAAAAATTTTAAAGATCTCGAAATATTTCAGAAAGAAGATTTGAGAATATTTCAAGAGAACTCACGAAAATTTTACGAAGATATTCAAAAGACTTTAAGAGTTTTCAAAGATTTCAAAAGATTTTACAAAGATTTCACAAAAATTTCAAAGACCTCGAAGTATTTCAGAAATATCAAAGATTTAAATATTTCACAAAGATTTCAAGAGAACTCACAAAGATTGCGCAAATATATTTGAAAGATTTCAAAAGTTTTCAAAGATTCCAAAGATTTCGCAAGAATTTCAAAGATCTAAAAATATTTTTAAAAAAATCCAAAATTGAAAGATTTCACAAAGATTTCAAGGAAATTTATAAAGATTTCAAAAATTTCACAATGATATTAGAAAGATTTCACAAAGATTTCAAGAGATTTGAGAATATTTCAAGAGAACTCACGAAGATTTCACAAAGAAATTTAAAAGATTTCAAAAATTTCAAAAGTTTCTACAGTTTTTAAAATATTTTACATTATTATAGTAAGGGCGGGTAGAAATATTATGTCAAAATATTTTAAAATACAAGAGGTATTTCAAACAGTATTGTTTCAATATTTCCCAGAATATTTTAGTCTTTGGTACTATTTACTACCGCAGGTAAAGGAAAGTAGTTATTATACCTATATAGTTATATACCAATGCGCTGGAGTCCCTTAAAACTTAAAACCTATCATCATTAGAGATGCGGGCGTAAAAATTTTACATTTTGAAATTTTCATTTTTATTATAAAAATTAAGAAACGTTTAATCAGCTACTTGTGAAAATTTTTATCGTCAAAAGTTTTAACTTGAAACTAATTTTCGTCATGAAAAAGTCTATAATTTATAAAGTAAACGACGAGTGTCGTAGACTAAACTATTTAAATAGTCAGTATTTTTTAATATACATGAAACGTATAATACTATAAAACGAAGCATCAATTCTCATCGAAAATGTTTGTGCTAACACTTTTCATTCAAATAATTCTTGCTTATTGCTTATTTTCGTCATATTTAAAGAAAAAAAGTGTTGAAATTCATCTTTACAATGATTGCAAGGATATTCAAGAATATCGAATATTTCGAAAGAAATAATTAAAGGTTTTAAATACTCTCAAATACAGACTTGTATTTCAATATATACGGTCCGTTTATAAATGTAGCAATTATTTTGGTTATAGCTGCTTTTTGTACTGTCTACTAATGTCCTCTGGCTTTGACGTTAAACAAGTCAGTGAAGAAAAAATGGTAGCCTAATGAATGAATGATCATTTTGAAGGTCAAAGTGTTGCACGTTTAAGAGCCTGAAATCAATATATACCAGAAAATTTGTTATGGCTTTCAGACCTGAAACACTCATAAAAAGTAATGAAATTTGACAATTTTTCACCAGCAAGTTTACGAGCACCTGTCTCTGGAACTGAGGAAACAGGTAATAATATCGGGGTTTTCTACTTTTCCGCTGCTTTACAAGAAAAACAGGCAGTCCCAAGCCTTGAAGGGTCTCTTGTTTGAATTTCAGTCTCAATTCTGAGTCCAGATCACGAGGTCTTATGTATATACTCAGAACGATTTTACGTAAATGAAAAAATTGTACTGAATTTAAAGCAAACCAATTTTATGGGGGAAATCTGGTTCATTTTCACCCTCCCACCCGGTAAGATAAAGTTCTCATTACTCTAGTAATCATGAATTTTTTCTGAAAACAACATCCACAGTAAATATTTCATAACCAACAATGGGTAAAATTTGGGTAACAGCGCCTCTTTCTACTATACTAATGCCGGTTTCCTCCACTCCGCCACCACTTACCGCATCTATGTGTATAATATTTTTGACGCACTCCATCAACTCCTCCAACAAATCAGATTCACATTCCTCCATATCGGGAGGCAACAAAATCAGAAAACTCGCCACAAGTACTGACAATTAGACGTGTGCATTTTGTCGGATTGAATATGGAATTTTCGATTCGACTCGCGCTATCGTCGGATCGGTTTTTTTTTTCAGTTCGATCGACCCACTGATTGAATGTCAAAAAACCAACATTCGACTCGCGCATAATCGGATCGGTTTTTTTTCGATTCAATCGATCCATTGGTCGAATGTCAAAAAACTGACATTCGATTCGCGCTACTGTCGGATCGGTTTTTTTTCGATTCGATCGGCCCGTCCATCGAATGTAAAAAAACCGACATTCAATGCGTCATCGAATCAGTTTTTTTGATTCGATCGGCCTGTGCGTGGGAAAATCCGATATTCTATGCCTTAGATTAAATCTTTTTTACTTTTTTACTTTCTTTCAATTTAGTGTTAAAATTGTTAAAAATGTTAAAATTGATTGAAGAATCATGAAACATAATTTGTCTTCAATTAAATAACTTCTGCAATTCAAAAAAATTTATATGTCTACAAAATGGAGATTTTTATAAACCTTAAATAAATATGCTGCGAATTCTTGTACCTATTATTTCCACAAGTGACTCAAAGTTAATAAAACAAAATCACGATCACATACTTTGTACATCTGAATTAATAAGTGCGTATTCATAAAGTAATGTAAAATTAAAAGTAGCAGTAAATTTGTTACTTATTCCGATAGAAATTTTCTACGAGAGTAAATTAATAACAATCCCACTGAGAACCAGTAGTTTTTCTTACTCATGATTAGCAGAAATACTTACATAATCAATTGTAATGACTTGCACTATTTGATTATTTAACTCTTACTCATTCAGATATAGAAAGTGTATAATATTTATTGCAGGAATTTAAATACTTCACACATATCTGAAACATTCAAACGATAAAGGCGCTCTGAAATTTGAAAAGAAAACCAATTAAATACCTTTGAACATTATTCTTTAATAGCAAAAATAACGCGCTTATAACATATTTGTTATTCTAATTACCTAATTATCAAATTAAAAAATATATTTTTTAATTCAAAGTACTATACAATATATTGAATAATAATCATAAATTAAAAAAAATATTGAAATAGCTACATCGGCTTCCATACAATTTTCATTTCAATCGGCGACTCATTTAATGTTGAATGTTCATAGTTTATCATCATAAAATTTTGAACATCTTTTTAAAATATGTTTATCTTGAAGATTTGAAATTGAAAATTTTTTAATGTTGAATGTGTATAACTATACAGTTAAAATGATGCACTTTTGAGTGTTTTTTTTCAATAGTTCGATATTGTAGATTTACAACTGGAAACTCTTGTTCGTTAAGGGCATGTAAATAGAAATGTTGAAATTTTGCTGATTTTGAAGATCAAAAGTCAAGAGTTTTCAATTTCAAATTTACAAATTGAAAGAAGCTTTGAATGCAAGTCATAAAAATTACAGAATTTTCAATTCTAAAACTTGAATCTTGCATAATTTTCAATTGTAGATTTCCAAAATCAAAAACTCTTCAACTGCAAGTCATGAAAGTCATCAAAATTACAGATTTTCCAATTCCAAAACTTGAAACTTCCATAATTTTTAATTGTAGATTTTCAAAATTAGAAACTCTTCAATTTTGTAGAATTAGAATTGAAATTTCTACAATTTTGAAGAGATTTAATTAAAAACTCTTGAATTTTGAAAATATCGAATTTTAAATTACTGAATTTTTGATATGTATGAGTTTAAATATATGTAATTTTGAACGTTTTTTTTAGTAGTTCAATTTTAAATATTTGCAATTGAAAATTCTTGAATTCTAACAATTTTCAAAAAACTCTCAGTTTCTTCATCCTTAGAGCTCAATATTAATTCCTCCAAAGCTAGGTTAGAATTAAATAATTGATTCGCATAAAGAGCTTTTATTTGAATTTAATTTGATGTATGAATTTGATAATTTATCTTGTCCCCTTTCCACGATAGAATTTAATTTCAGTGTTGTCGGTTTATTATCCTTATTCACAAATTTAATCGATTCTAATCGTGTTTTGATGATATCGGTTAGCTTTGCTCGTTTATTATTAAATTCAGGAAAGTAAATGGGTTTCATTCATATCGCGATGTTATCAATAAAATTTAATTTCGTTCTTTTATGATTTTATGACCCTTCAGCGGTCGAGCACAATGGTCCTGTAATACACACGACACGAGAGATCACGCAATGTTTGGTGACGCGACGCACCTGTTTTCTAATTCTTATATTCTCGTATATTCCGCGCCATCGATTGACGGAAATTCGCAATTCTGTTCTCTTTAAGGAATTTCCGTGTCCCACCAGGGGTACTAGTTGCAACATTATTCTTTATAAATGAGCCCACAGAAACGAAAATCGAGTTGCTCTTTAATTTTTCGTCATTGATTAACATCGCTTTGACATATTATAATTTTTGATTAATTTTATCCTTTCTTCATATTGCTTCAGTATTTTGAAATGTATCAATTATCATATTCTATTCTAACTATGGATTTTATATTAAGCGGCCCGGATCTCGCGTCCCTAATTATAATTGTTCTTATTTTCCTCTCTTTGTGGAACGATGGGGTCTTTGTTTAATAATATATTTTACTGAATTAAACCAGATTTCGTGCAAACCTTAGTGCCATGCTTGCCACAGTGCGAAATGTCGTCTCATTTTCCTAACTTTCAAATTATGCAGAAAGGCCATAGCTGGGTAAGCATGGTTGGTCTGTCTTGGCAGATATTTGGTTCATATTTGGGTGGTAGGTTTCTGTTATTATAAGACCAATTTACCTCAAGTGGCAGCCTCAACAAATTTTGGTTACAAAAATTATACAATTTTTTTAAAAATCAAGAAATCAAGTTTTTTCGAAAATGGCTGTACCAATTTCGATAGTTCAAATATATATTGTAAAAAGTATCACAGCGGTTCTAAATGAAAATGGAGAGTCAATTCTGGCAATTGGATAGAAATAAAATTTCTTTTGGAAATTTTGAAAGAAAAAAATTTCAATGAAAGCTCTTCGGTACCAGCACAATTTTTATCCTTTAATACACTCACGCCCTCAGTAACAATATATATTTTTACGAGAATGATCTCATTGTATGTCATTCCATTGAAACGAGGGGTCTTCTCAATCTTAACTCATGGCTCTTTCAAATGAGCATCATTCGAAATGTTTGCCCGATAAACGCAATATGCTTATTGTGTCAATCATGTCAGTTTACGAATAATACCACTCAATGCTATTCACTCAATAAAACCATTTTCTTTAGATTGGCTTTGAGAGGAGTTGTCCCTACTGTCTAGAAAAATGAACTCATCACTTCACTCAAAATTGTTGAACTTATTGATAAAATTAGATACTCCTATTTCCATTTGCACATATAGTTTTGCGAGCATTATTTATTTACGCTCCGTATCACAGAATTCTTCAGTGTATTTTGAAGATGCTACAACCTCTGTAAAAAATTACACTCTTAGACTTTTACAGATTTTGTCCATGCATTTGAAATTCTATATTGGTTGTCTTGACACTCTTACAGTTGTGGTAACCGATAAATTCGTTATTCTTACCGTTTTGGTTCATTCAAAATATGAATCAGTAATTCAGATAACCCTTTTTTATTGATTACACTCGATATAGGAGTTATATCAGTTGACACTTCAACAGTTCACTTTCTGCCCCAGTCATTCGGTCCTTTCATAAAAAAAAACATTGCAGCACTTATATTCGTAGGAACGGTTACCGATGATTACAGTCGAATGTGTACTAAAAAAACATAATTCTGTACTTGTGTACTTCTTCAATTCATTTAATCTTCATCTAACAGATAGCTTCTTCCTCCTAGGGGATTTCATTGCTAGTCAATGAGAGAGTCACAAAGCCACAGAAAAGAGTACTCCTCCAATATGATGCATCTACGGTACTAAAACAGAGATATGAATTTTTTTCTGAGACCTAATGATTAAGATCAGAAATCATTGACACAAGACTAGTAGTATAATCTATTCAGTCGTGAACAATAGTAGAGAGAATTTTTTCAAAAATATGTGCCTGTATACTAGAGTAGCGATTGAGCAATGTTTCCGACACATGACTACTGAGATCAGTAATCGTTGGATCGAGATTAAATGACTTTAAGGAGTACACGAGTACAGAATTACGTTTTTTTAGAACACATTCGACTGTGATCATCAATAACCGTTACTGCGAATATAAGCGCTGCAGGGTTTTTTTTTATGAAAGGACCGAATGACTGGAGTAGAAAATGAACTGTTGAAGTGTCAACTGATATTTCTCCTTTTTCAAGTGTAATCAATAAAAAAGGTTATCTGAATTACTGATTGATATTTTAAATGAACCAAAACGGTAAAAATAACGAATTTATCGCTTGTCACAACTGTAAGAGTGTCAAGACTACCAAGTTTCGCGTAGGAAAAGTAAGGCCAATCGCTTTACACTGATGAATTCGCGATTTGCATAAACTGATAATAATAATTGAGAACGTCTTTAGAATTTCAAATGCGTGGCCAAGATCTGTGAAAGTCTAAGAGTGTAATTTTTTATAGAGGTTGTAGCTTCTTCAAAATACACTAAGAAATTTTGTGGTACGGAGCGTAAATAAATAATGCTCGCAAAACTATATGTGCAAGCAGAAATAGAAGTATCTAGTTCGATTAATAAGTTCAACAATCTTGAGTGATATGATGAGTTCAACCAACTAGATAGTTGGGACAACTACCCTCAAAGCTAATCTAAAGAAAATGGTTTCACTAAGTGAATAGCATTAAGTAACATTATTTGTAAACTGACATAAGTGACACAATATTCATATTGCGTTTATCGAACACATTTAATGTCTGTAGCTTGTACGTGCATGGCGCATGTAATTGCACACAAAAAAGATCGAAAAGTGCAAGATGCAAAGTAAAATCTATGGGAAAGCATATCCATGATTTCGAATGTGCTCATTTGAGTCCTGAGTTAAAATTAAGAAGACCCCTCGTTTTGATGAAATCGCATACTTTGTAGAGGCCAACAAAATATATATTTTTTTATTTGTAAAGTAAAATTGAGATCATTCTGGCAAAAGTAAATGTTGTTACTGAGGGCGTGCATGTATTACAGGAAGAAAATTGTGGTGGTACCAAAAAGCTTTCATTGAAGAAAAATGTTTTCAAAATTGCGAAAAAAAGTTTTATTTTTTCCTGAGTGCCAGAACTGACTTTCCATTTTTTATAAAACCGCTGTGATATCTTGTACAATATATATTTGAACCATCGCAATTAATTCAGCCATTTCCGAGAAAATTAAATTTTTTGATTTTTCAAAATTTTTTTACAACTTTTGTAAATTTTTTTTTTTTAAGTTGGCACTTGTGGTAAATTACTCTTATAATAATAAAAACTTACCATCCAAATATGATTCAAATATCTGCCAAGACAGACCAACTATGCTTACTCAGTAATGGCCTTTTTTTTTAGGTCTCATTTATTGCCTATTAAATTAATATTACTACTTACTTTCTCTGCTTTTTGACGCTCTTTGTGCTCAAATATTAAAGTCCAGGCCTATTCTGGGAATTTCATTAACTTATAGGATACATGAATTTTTTTGTTCCGAACTTGTCAATTATTTCACTCGTGATAAAATTGTGTTTGACGCAGCCGAATCCCCATTGGATGAGCTGTCATATGGTGATGGGTTAAAAATCCAATTGGGCTTTCTTGTTTTTCGCCAAACACGTCAAGAATAAAATAATTTTAGCTACCACCTTTTCTCGTTCGTGTCGCTTTGGTCAGAATCAATTCAGGACGTCATTGTTCGGATCCTTGAGCTCCCGTATGCTGATGGGTTGAAGTAGGATCTCTTGAGGACGTTGGATAAAGGGGACATTGAAATTTTTCTGGCTGCCCCTAATTATGAACACGACCCTGACCCCATATTTATTTTCGGAAGTAGATTGTAGGATGAATAGACAAAACTCAACAAGTTTTCCATGTCTGATGAAATCCTGGAATCCATATAACGTGAAATACATCGTCTTTTTTTATGAGAGACTGAACATTTTGATAGAAACTATTCATTTTCTGAAACTTTGAAAACAACACCAAGCAGACAAATCCCGAGAGAGAGATGGCGAGTGTCAAACACACATGACTTCAGCCATATACCACCTTGATCAAAAAGGTTTTGGACTCGTCACTGTGTGGCGCACTCGTTCGGCCGATTTCAATTCTTCTTTTTTATTGTGTTGGTGGAAGTGTCATTGAAGTTCTGTCAGATTTTCAGCTTGATAGCTTGACATTTGTTGAAGTGACGCCGTATTGTGTACAT
>JAUMHM010087139.1:0-10533 GCA_032362435.1 Melikaiella ostensackeni | reverse complement strand
ATATCGATTATGATGAATAAACTTGTATTTTTGATTTTAAAAATAAAGTCCTAAAACTTTTTGATCAAGGTGGTAAGTTCACAGTAAATTTTCAAAAATTAATCTAATATCTTGTTTTCGTTAATTATGGACGTTTTCCTAATTTTGAAGATACAAAATAACGCATCATACAATTTTGATCTCACAGTAATACGAAAGCGATAGAAATGTTGCTTTATTCATAAATTTTTAAAGAATATGTTGTGAAAATGGTTAGCATTTCAATACTTTCTTTCGAATTTCATGACTAACTTCCGGAAAATTTAAAATTTTATATTTAAGGATTTTTCTAGAGACTGAATTAAAAAAAGAATTATCTACAGAATTTAAAAATGTGTACTCAGTTCATAAAAGATACCAAGAATTATTGCACTGTATTTGAGAAATAGTTCGTGAATGATAATTTTTTTAAAATGAAATAAGTCATAATGAATTTTATTTAAAAATTCTTCAAAAAATACGTTCGTTCGATTCTTACTATTATCTTCCCACAAATGAGATGACTTCGAATTTTAAAAAATTTTTCGTTTCAACTTTTATTTCAACTTCTTGCACCATGCAAAATTTTTTTGTTACAATTGTGCTGATAAACTTCTGCAATTCTATAGAAACTCTGCTTTCCAATGAGCCCAAGAACATTCTAAGGTGTTTATTATTTCAGATTTTATTTAAAATTTAAGAAAAGATTACGATTTGCACTACTTTTACAGTAGCTTGTTAAAAAATTAACAAAATGACATCACTTTGGATCAATTTTCTTCAAAATTTAGATACCTATGAAACCATTCAAGAGGAAAAATTTCAATGTCTGAATACAAAAAATTAATAAATTCTGAATGCAAAGGATGGGTGTCCACATACTAAGCCGCGGTAGTGAAAGAATAGATGAGATCTTTTTACACCCAAGAATTTTGATTAGTTTGATATTGATAATTTAATTACCAGATGTTATCAGCCAAGATATATTTTCATTGTTGGGAATAAATTTGATGAAAAATGGGCAATTGGCCGCACCATCCTACGTTTGCACGCACTTCGAGCTTCGCCCAGAACATAGATGTACTGCAGGTCGATAATACCTAGATATTATCTGTCAATAAGATAAGTAGGTCTCAGTTAATGTCCGGAGCGATAAAATGGCTAATCTTTAATAACTCGTGAGAAAAACAAAATTTATATTGATTTTCACTGGAGATATATTTATTAATTGGATACACATTTCAGCAGATAATTCTAAGCATAAAATATTTGGACTAACATAACAAAACTTGATAATATTTTTAGACCTGCTTGAGTGGTATTCTATATTGGACTTTAACCATAAATATTAGGTATTCAACCTCGTATTTTTTGTTTACAGGTAATGGTCATTCCTAGTTCGTACACAAGCTGTCATTTCAATTTTTGATAAATGTCAAATTAAATAACAACTATGTTCATTGAAAGTAAACAAAATATACAAGTAATGCCACTTGTCTGAAATGGCCCATGTATTGTGGAGATGAAACGGTCAGTATCAATACTATATGCAGGTCTCAAGTTGTTTAAATATAAGAAAGGAATGTTTTACTGTTTTATTTCATTCATGTTTTTATCAAAAAGTGGAGTAATCTGCTGATACCGATAAACCGTCTACATTTTTTTCCATGTCTACAGCTATATAATGTGTACTTATATGGCTGTATCATACATACGCCTAAATACTATTAGAATACATTTAATCAAAATATGCAAAGCTTGTTACTAACAGCGTAATCATGATTTGAAAGCTCAAAATCCAAGTGAAAATAGGGTGGAGGTGCCCACAGTAGTTCGATATGCACTGGGAGTCAAAGGGAATATCTATGAAATTATTGCTTAAAATGCGTTGCAAGAACTGAATATCGATGACTATTGTATTGAAGTGTTTGAGGAAAGTTACTTTAATGTGCTTCTCGTGTTTAAGTTTCTTTTAAAAATAATTTGTCGACAGGTCGTAGGGACTGGTTATGTGATTATCTACTTCCAGCAAATCTTTGAGAAAATCAAGTCAGTTAAACAATTTTCCGCCTCTGTACTGTGAATTTGACAGCATCAGACTCAACAAATTATTTTCAGCCTAATTTATAATTGATAATCTATGGAATTTTAGAGTTTTTTTACTTTCTGTGGACACCATTTTCATACACAATTTTTTGTCTTTACATAACTTCGCTATTTGAAGCATATTTTACATTATTAGAACAAATATCTGATAGTAAAATGTTATGTTCTGATTACACAAAATACTATCGGAAAACCATTTGACGACACTTGTAACCAAATTTATTAGGAGATATGACAGTTTCAAAGTTTTCAATTTAGGTGGCCTTCCATTACACTGTGCCAATAGTACAATTTATTGTAACCTAATATATAACAAATATAGTCATATTGGTTTCCTGCCCTGCTGGTCGTTTTTAACCTTCGTCCCCTACCCTCGACATCTACAGTTCTGATTACACAGTTGTCTCATCTAACCCAGCTGGGAGTCTGACCGGGCCAACGTTCTAGGACCCCTATCCATCTGGTGTTACGTCGATCTGAACCTTGTACCATAACGACTGAGTTTTGAGGATTATCAAACGGAGTGAAATCTTCAGGAGATAGTATTGCTTTATAAACATTGTCACCATCTTTTATAAAACATTGGGATTCTACATTTGGATTCAGCCCGACATTTTGATTCACCTCCAGGGTTGAAAGTAACGATCTGGTTGGCAGCCCATCTGGCAAGTGTACGTAAACATTATCTCTTGAACGAAAGCGTCTTTCTGTTTGGAGGACCCAGCGAGGCACTTGATCTAAAGGAACATGTCTTAGAAATCCACATTCAGCATTGTCCGTATTATGAATTATTACATGCACGTGGCTTTGGGCAGAAAGATTAATAGGTTCGTCTGGTGGATGGCCTCCATTTCCATTGTGCATTGCATCTAGTTTTGTAAAACAAATAGCGATTTATGAATTCTTTGTATACTTGCAAAATATCTATGAGTAAGTAGATAAGCAGGAATTTATCTAATTGCCAATTTCGTTACTGACACTATAAGAGGATAATTTTGTTATACATATCAATGATAAATTCAATCTGAACGACAATGTCGCATTTGAAAGTTAGGAAAATTTTGCGCTGAATTTGCCTGTGTTAAAGTTACATATTCTGATGAATAAATAACAAAATATTTACATGCTACATTCCCAAGGTGTCAAATTTTGATGCAAAAGTAGACCAAATCGTTGCACAATGGAAGAACGATTGACATCTAGATGAATAGTTGTGAATGTAGTTATAATTTTCAATGCAGTAGTTATGCACTTGTCAACCGCTTTCCACTGTGCAACGTTTTAATCAACGTTTTGATGAAAATTTGACACTTTGTTTCTTTGAAGACAAAGGTATTTTCAGGAAGGTCGTCGTTTTGAAATCTTGCGTTTAACTGATTGCCAAATCTGGAACAGATATTTCTAGATATTCCGAAATATGATAAATTTAATAGCAAACACTACTCTTTCAATCTGAACCAAAAACACCAATACATATTTCACAATTGCCGGCTAATCATATAAAATATTTACTCGAGAAATAGAAATTTTTTCGAGGCTAAAATTCCGAGATTCGTTGCTCGCGTTCATTTGTTGTCAGATGCAACATCAGATTCCAATGATTATATGTGACCGGCTTCAAAGAAATAGGTCTAGTGGCTGAAATCAAATTTTCGAGAAAAACGCGTTTAAAGTTTGACATCATTTTTCCGTCGTTCTATGCTTGTTTAGAGAAATTTCTAGTCAACAATCTCTACTTAGGGTTCTTTGGGCAGCCGAATACGAATTTAAAGTCAAAGTTGCCAATTTCAAAACAGCTGACATTATTATCATTATGATTATTATTGTCATCATCATCATTATTATTATTGAAAAAACGAATTAACATGCGTCAGTTTCATGCTATTATTAATATTATTATTGTTATTATTGTTATTATTATCATTATGAAAAATTATATCTCAGACTTAAGATAGTTGCAGTCCAATATGTCGAAGGAACTTTTAGAGTTGGATATTTGTACCAAACTGAATATATTGCACAGGGCTATCGCGGTTTAAATCATCAGTCACGGACGCATTTTGGTAATTCAATCAAGTGATTTGATGAGAGTAATATGCATAAATTGACATATTGGGTAGTCTGATATAATTCTTACCCCACCATGCATGGGCTGGGTTGCAGCCATATGCATGATGGGGGGACCTACAGCTTAAGGTGGAATCCGAACTACCAGAACCTTGGTAAAAGTACCTACATGGAAGAATTTCTAGAGGTACCGGCTCAGGGATCGAAACCCGGACCATACGACGGCATCTTGTGTGCAATGAGATGCTCGTTAATCAACAGGAGATGCCATCAAAATCTTGTGGTTCGAGAAAACAGTCACCCAGGTATTCATTTCTGAGGCATGCCAGTGCATCTCATTCACAGAGTACGTGATGAGCTATCTCCTCGTGAAAATGAAACTTAGGTCAAAGTGTGTTGTCTTTAATCCTCATGTTGGCAAGTGTTTTCTCAACCGGCAGTGTCCATTAAATAGTTCTACTACTACCTTAATCTACATTCTTTCCATGTCGAAGAGTTCTCTATTCCTCTTACTAGATGTACTAGATAGGCATTTCTTGAAATGCAACATTTTCTTGTTTCCCTTCCAATATTTGGCATCTTCCCCCGAGAGCAATTTTTGGATAGCTCCTTTTACCGATGCGTACAAGACGCCGCAATAAGGCTCCGGACCAATCAGGGATTGCGAAGCTCTCGTCATAGCCAGTGCATCTGCTTTCTCGTTCCCTCCAATACATCTTAGCCGGGAACCCAGATTAGTCTAATCCAGTTTTTACCGGTCACTTTAAGAAGACCCTGAAGGCAACTCCACACTAGTCTGGAAGTAAACTCTTCGGATATAAGAGCATCAAGTGCAGCTTCACTGACAGAACAGACGTAAAAGTGCTGGCCTCCATATGCCCGTTTACAAATATCCTCCAGACAAGTCTCAATTGCTATGAATGACCTTAAGAGCTGGTGTTGGTGTTGTTCCCATAGTACCAGTGATCGCCAGGCATAAAACCCATTGTAGGCTTTCTAGGTCTTTTATAGTACTATTAGCTCAGTCCTTGGCAAGCAGATCGTTGACGCATATGCTATATTTGGTCCGATTATCATTGTACATAACCAGTAAGTAATCCTGGGTTTTAAGCTCTAAGTTTTCCCTCTTGCGCCTCTGCAGGCCTAGGGAGCCATCTTAGCTTTCTTTCTCACAGCATCAATATGGAGTTTTCAGGTTAATTGAGGTTTAAATATAACGCGTAAATATTTCGCTGATTTTGAAAATTCTACATCCCTACCGTAGAATTCGGGTTTTCTAAAGTCGTCAAGTTTTCTTCTTCTGGAAAAAACCATAATTCCGTTTTATCCAGATTGAAGGATAAACAGCAGTCTCTGCACCATTGTTCAGCTGTGTTGAGTACATGCTGCATGAGTTCCACTAAGGTGTTCTCATGTTCTGCTCTTACTAACATCACCGTAATCTACATAGCCCTGACTGTGAAGGCCTGATTCATTTAATACTCGAATCAGGCCATTAATGAAAGACGCACACTGGGAGGATGATAAGACATTTCGTGGTATTTTTTCCAGTGTACACATTAACGATATCATTTTTAATGCCAATAAAGCAAGGTAAGATGAATTAAGTGTTCAAATAATTCAAATTACTACCCGGCTCTTCCCTAGTCATAGTTGAAAATTAATATCCCAGAATCTGAATTAGTGAAAATTTTACTTACTGAGTTAGCAATTAATTTGTACATAATAAAATTTTAATAATATAATTTTTTTCCCTTAGAACATTCCCGACAATACTTTAGAATTTCACTAATAGAATAGCAAAAAAATGAAAAGTTTATTTTACTGAAGTTACATAGTTGACATATTACCTAATTCTTTAGTTATTTCGGTTACTCAACATTCGTTAGGTGCGTGCTATTGTTTATTATCGAATTTTATGGTATGTCTGTGAGTGCCCACATTAAAGATATTTTTTCGAGGCCAAAAAAGCAAGGTAAAACAGATTAAGTATGCAGATGATTAGTATTTTTCCATTTCGACGTTATAACTCGTAAAGACGGTATGTTGGTCAGGGTGACGATTCTGCAACCTTCACAATAATCCCCCTTCTTATTGTTTCCACAAAGTTTAGAACGTTACACATTCTCATTCATTTATTAAACTTTCTCATTTCTTACCTTTCTCATTTCTGCAAACTTCTTTTAATTAATACACATACAGGTATTATGCAGACCTAAATGAAGTCGTATATTTTCACTAAGTAATTGGGAGTTACCCACTATTAAATTAGTAAATATTTGGAGGATTTCATTAAGGAATTTCCTAATAATCTTAAGTGGTTCAATTTCCTCTAATTGAATTAGCAGAATTCCACTAATAATAAAATTGGTGAAATTTTACTAATTTATATTTCAAAAGATCGTTGAATTTTTAAAAGCGAAAAAGAAGGTTCCCGCGAAGAAATAAACATCTGATCACAAACGAATTCGAGCAATGACTCTCGGACCTTCAACTTCACGAAAATCTATATTACAGGAGTAAATTATTTTATGATTACTCAGAAATTATGTCAGATTTATTCTTTCTCTTGTTCTCGTTTTTAAGAGCAGAAAGTTCTCCCGATTTCATGATTTCCTCAAATTATTGGGCACACTTTTCTAGATTTGGCATTGAGTTTATCGCTGAAGTACAAAATAATGATTTATGCTGGCAGTGCCTTTGTGTACGTTGTATTTAAATAGTGTATTAACTCGTAATACTAGTGAGGGGGAAAAATGAAAAATACTAGTGGGAAAAATTCCGTAATACTATCCTAGCTGCTTAACACTGCTTTAGTGTCATTATTGTATTATGTTCAATCATGTTATATAACACTTACTTGTGAGATAAGGGAAAACCATGTAGATAAAAAGTAGAATGACGATCTTCATTTCCGCGAGACGGAGACAACGATAGGGAACTGGAAGCTGGTTTTCGAAGAAATTCGTGAACGACAACTGGTAAATTTGTGGAATATACTCACTTATATACTAACCCTTATCTGATCACACAGCTTTATCCATACTTCAATAGAAAATGGCGAGACAGAGGCTGTTTATTTTAGATTTTAGAATTTTTCATATCTGCAGTTCCTTCCGCTAATTATCATATTTGGGCGGGTTTTCCAGTCTAAATTGTTTCTAATACATAAGGTATAACTTCCGACTGATAACTAGATGTTTAAATTTTCAAAAAATTTTTTAATGTTTATAGCAATTTTCTTTTAGAATAGAGGTAGAAATTTAGAGTTTTGTATACATTTTCAAACTTTTCAGTCGGAGCCAGGAAATGATTAATTGGACTAAACAAAAATAATTATTCAAACAAATCATTGTTATCAATATAAACGATATTCATTTATAATAACGCTAGAAATTTGCAGTTTTTTCTAAAAATTTTCACTTCATGCTTACTTTTTATTTAGAGTGAGATAATAATTACTTCAAATTAACAAACACAATTATTCAAACACTTCATCGGTATTTTTATTGATATTATAGTAAAATTCTAGAAAAATCCGTTTTTTTTTGAAATTTTCAACCTTTTGTCCACCCGTCACTCACAGTGAGGTGATAATTAACGCAATTTAGCTAACATGACTGCTTGAGCAATTGATTATTATTTATAGCTATCTTCTCTTATAGCAACGCTAGAAAGTCGCGGTTTCTCATGAAATTTTTCCACTTTGCTTTGGGTTCAGACAACTCATGACTCTTGAAGGAAATAAGAAACCACTTGTAGTATTTGACTCCACAAATCGCAGTATTAGCCTTGTCTGACAAAAAATTAGTTCAAGAGGGTCGACTATGTATGATTTTGCATTTCACATTTTTCATTTCACTTCATATTTTTCGCATATCATTATTTTTGTTGTCAAATTCACGTCTAATTTCAGAGGTCACTCATAGTTAGCTTTAACATGCGACGTGTTTTTAAAAGTAGAAACAATGACATGTGAAAAACGAAATGTGGAGTGTCTGTCTTTCGGTCTATCTGTTTATAGAATAGTCTATACTCAGTAATAAATATGTAAAATATGAAATAAGTTCACAAATCTCAACTGTAATGGAATCTGGAACAGACCAAAGATTATTTGCAGCTAATTGTTCATAAGCTGGTAATTAACAAATGGTTTGAATTGTCTCGCTAAAAGATATACCAACAGGTATACAGTCAGATATTTTCGTGAAACCATTTTTTGGTTTGGTACCGTGGTACCGTGTAAGTAATAACTGTAAACGGTATGTTGATGGAGGTGACGTAGTCTATTTGTAGGTTCCGCAATATTCGTTCCTTATTGTTTCAGTAGAATTAAAAACGTTACACAATCTCTGCGAAAGAATATACATCTGATAACAAACGAATTCAAGCAATTTATCTCGGATTCTTAGTTTCACAAACACATCTATAGCACAATTAAATATTTCTAATGAATACTTCAAAATGATGTAATGCTTATTTTTGTTCTTGGTCTAGTTTTTAAGAGCAGAATATTCTATTGACTACATGGTTTTTCCAAACTTTTAGCAACGCTTCTATAGATTTGACATTGTTTTGATCGCTAGAGTACAAAATGATGATTTTTGCTGGCAATACCCTTGTGTACATTGTATTAATGATAGTATATTGTTACATAATACTAGTATGACGCGAAAATGAAACATCATGGTAGGAAAGGTTCCGTGATACTTCCCTAGCTGCTTGACACTGCCTGAGTTTATTATTTCATTGTATTAAATTATATTATGTTATATTATAGTTACTTCTAACATAAGGGAGAACCATTAAGGAAAAGAGTAGAATGATGATCTTCATTTCTGCAAGACGCAGATAGCGAAAGGGAACTAGAAACTAATTTTTGAAGAATTTCGTGAACAGTCACTGGTAAATTTTTGGGATATATTCACTTATAAATCGAACAGTATTTGATTGCGAAGCTTTATCAATTATTCAAAAGAGAATGGAAAGACGAAAGCTGTTTTTATGGATATTAGATTTTTCCTTATCTGCAAGGTTTAATACCCATATAACCTTCAGGTATTTTTAAATGTACAACATGCTATGACTTTGAAGTTAGAAACGTTTACGAAACACGCGAATCAAAAATAGTATCATACAATCGTACAAACTACCTTAAAAAGTTCTATCCCTTTAGCACATTTGGAACCCATCCCAATTCAACCCCTATCATTTCAAAAACTCAGTAAAAACACACGAATTTATGAACTCAATTTTTTTTTCGCTGATAATCGGGACATTTGATATCAAAAGATTCGAAAAAGTTCCATCCCTCTACTTTTTGAGGAATACTCTAATTGAACCCCTAAAAGTTCAAAAATTCAGTATACGAGTAGATATACGTGCTAGACGTATGAAACATTTTTAATACTATTTTGGCAATACATTTTATATTTTTATTTAATATTATTGCTGGGGAAGGTCAATGATTTTAATAGACTGGTAATAATCCCATAGGAAAACGGTTATTAAAATAACAGTTTCAGTTAAAATTCAGTATAAAGCCCTTTATGGTACCGAATACGCTTTGAGACTGAAGAAAGAGTTTCACTAACGCAAAATCCATACTAGGGTGGTCCAAAAATACTTTGTATTTTTTCTTGAATTATCATGCATATCCTCCCCCCCCCCCCAAAATTTTCTCGAACCCACAGAAAAAATTTTGCGCATTTTTTTCCAGAAAGGATGATATTCAGAGGTTCCGCAAGCCCCATGATCTTTAACACGTCTTTTCCAAGAGAAAAAAGGCAATTCTGTGAATTTTATTCGGAATCGTCAATATTAGGTGTATCGAGCTGATCCTCAACATTTCTTTTTACAATGAGCCATAAAATACGAATGACAAATTACTTCTTCAATTTCACCCAATCAAGTCTGTCACGTAGGGTCCGAAAGACCCCCCATAATTGAAAAATTGGGTTTCGCGAATCTTGTGTCGATGTATACGACGACTTTAAACATTTTTATGGAGAATGTTAAATGGATAACAACAAACAAACTAAAATTATCTATTAACTACTTTTTTATGTACACAGCTGATGAGTATCAAGTTGACACACGTTTTATGTTGAGTAGTATAAATGCTGTGAACATTGATGAAAAAGATTCAATTTTGTATCTAAGATAACCTAAAATAATATGAGATTCCTCTAATTTTGCAAAAATTTTCAATTTTGTAGTGGTAGTTTACTTATTTTTACTTAAATTGAACCTCTCAGATTTCATACTGAATTAATTTTTGAGGTTTTGTAGTAGGTAAATATAGTTTATTCGCAGGAAAATTATTATTTTTATGCATTTTTA
>JAUMHM010087138.1:0-10534 GCA_032362435.1 Melikaiella ostensackeni | reverse complement strand
TCAGGGTCTTTGTCAGGGTCATCATGAGTCGAAGTTTTATTAGTCAAAATTTCATCCAGAGTTTCATTAGTCGTCGGAAGTTCACCATTCGTTGGAATTTCATCAATTATTAGAGTTTCATCAGCCGTCGTTTCAAATCAATCACAAATGAAATTAACAGAAGTTTTGCTTGGGAAAGAACTTTCTATCAGTAATTTCTACCAGGGTTGATTATCTTGGCGTAAACAACATGTCGATTATCGACACTCACGCCGAACCGACAATTCAGAGGTTCGTTCGGCAATATTGCTACAGTCAGGTTGGCATGGATGTCATCTATACATATTTTAATTCTTCCAAGACGATTATCAACTCCGTTATAAGAGCAACGAATGAAAATAAAATTCCATATATGTAGGCGTAATTTTCAATAAATTGCACGGTGGGTTCAAATCGGAATCGCGTGATTAAATTGAGAGGTTGAAATTTTCACCAGATTTTGATGTTTTCTTGTCCACTGTGTATTAAATTTTGAAAAGCTTTGTCCAAGCTGACTTTTGGAAGAGGTTTTCATTTATTTTCTAATAATCTCTAGTGGCTCACTTTCTCCAACTGGATTAGTGAAATTTCACTAGCAATTAGTAACACCTCACTAATTTAGAGACTGAGAGAGCACAGTGCATTGGGAGAAATAGAGTAATCTCAATTTGAACAATTTCAAGAAGGAAATAAATACACAGCAATTAGTATAATGCATCTAAAATTAAAGCTATTATTATAATTATCAACATGGTTAGAGAAAACCACTAAGGTGAAACACATAATACAAATGAAGGTCCTCATTTTCTTAAAATAATGGAAACTCGCATATAAAGAAATTTGATAAGAGTGTGATCAATACAAATTATCCTAAATGCTTGAGTTAATATTATATTAGTCGCTATCTCATTCGACCTTCTAAATCATCTGCATTCAAATAATCTGTTTCTCGCACACTGATGTCGCAGAAATTATTTAGATTTATGATATCATTATGTGCAATTAAAGGAGATCAAAACAAGTTATTACGGACGAGAAAGATCGATATTTTTCAAGATGAGCATTTGATTACTTGATATCAAATCGCACCAAATTGATACGGTTGCATTGAAAAATGAATAAATATATTAAAAAAAGGGAGGAAAATTATTGATAGCAGTGTGGCACAAGGGCGTAACTCTAGTATGTGCCATGGTTATTATTTCCTATGGATGCGTTGCTGTGGCGGGATCATTGTTTTGTATTGAAACTCTGCCTCTTCATGACTCCTGGAATAGACGAGGGATAGTCTCCAGATTGAGCCAGCATATGGCCGGCATAAAAAGCTTTCTTTTTCCCTCTCTTTCTAAATAATGTTGTTTTGTTGTTGATTTAGCATGAGATACTTTCCCATTTGAGCTTGCACTATTCGTTAGTGCTAGGCACCAGTAGAATGGCCTTTTCTTCTTCCCTTTTGATTCTGTATGTTCAATGATTCCAAGTATGCAACTTTCCCTTTTAAATATTTTGGAAGTGGAAAAAATATTGAATTGCGAGAAAAGTGAAATTCGGTAATTGATTTTGAATTCTTGATGCACCATTTGAATTAGAATCTCGTTTCTATTTCCAAAAGAGGGGCACAGTTGCGGACTGAGTTAATATAGTGAGTTTAGAATGTGGGGTTAGCCAACACGTGAAATTTTCTTGGTAAATTCTTTTCGATTAGCCTTGGGTCTTCGCAAATTGAAGTAGTCACATTGAAATGAACTTGACTGCCCACGTCTCTCTCTCTCCCCTTATTAAGTTTAATATTGAATAGAGTAATTGAAGTTTTCTACCTGTAGATCAGTAATTATCTGTCACTTATGGTTCGGGTATAGGCTTATTTTCAAGAGTTGATCCCATGATATTATAAAAGATATCTGGTTAAGTGGCCATGTCACTTCTTTATTGTGTGTTTGTGTTATAATTATCGTTGATTGTTGCACATTCAATTTGCCAAATACTTGAAATTTGATGAGATCATCAAACAATATTTCATTTAGTTACATTTAGGTGATCACTTGTGCATAAATTGAATACGAGCATTGTAAACCATTCATATTAACTTAAGAATAAAAGGCTGATACGCAAAACGAATAAGAGGATGCCTGCAAAGCAGCATTAAATGAGAAGTGGGAAACGCATAAATAAAGTTAAAAACAGGGTAAAAACAAGAAAAATGCCTTGTATGACTTTCAAAGTTAGGAGATTACTACGCAAACGTCTATTTCGGCATTGTGAACTCGATCTAGACCTCTCTCTTTGGCGGTTTGGTGACCTTGAAAACCTTCCGTCTCGGCGTGGTGGTCTGAATCTAGGACTTTCTCCTTGGCGGTTTGATGATCCTGAAAATCGTCCATCTCGCCTGCTTGGTAGACGTTCCCTGCACCGTTTCTTGATGATGGCGATAATCTCTAATTCATTTTCATCTTGTACTTCCAGAGCTGCGATTTCCCCAGGTCCAGGTCCAGATTTAAGTCTCGCATCATATCTAGTACGTTGAGCTTCCTCAATTGTAGCCAGAAGAATGTTTATCCCAGGATTTCCCTTGAAAGGAACTCCCACAGGAAACCCTCAGGACTGGAAATTGCTTTACTAGAGCTTTCAACATTTCAACTATTCGAAAATTTTGAAGTGAAAATATTTTTTGCTGATCACCACCTTCTCCTGTAAAAGATGCTCATATAGTTCACGTCTGAAAAACTGCCAATCATTAATGCATACAAAAACTGTTTAAAGCCTGAACCTTATAGGATTAACAGACACATTTTTGTGTAGATATTCTGGTTGCATTCTCACGATATTATTATTTGTGTAATCTATTTAGTATTCTCATATTGAAAAAATATTGTCCTTTGTACCCACTAACGTTTCCTCGCGCTGCGGCAGCTCTTCTCGGCCTGTCCGGTCTCTAACCTCTTCCAAGAGCTGGATGAGGATGAGTGTCGGGATCAGGATTTTCGTGTGCATTTGGCAGATCAATAACTTCTTGAGCTATGTTTCCTTGAGCTGCTGCAGCTCTCTTCGGCCTCCCTGGTCTTCGACCTCTTCCAATAAGTGGATTGGAAAGATGTTCAGGACCTTCGTCTGGATCTGGAGGCCCATAGTAATCCATGGCCATGAAGAACAGTTGTAGCATTCTGTAGACTGGTGGTTCTTCTGGAAATTCCTTCTTTGGTTCAGCTACGTACACGTTATCTTCAATGAATGAGATTTATTTTAATATCTATGTGAAGTCACTTTCCGATTTAGTGCTTTAGATTCAATACCGTTTTCTCTTACTTCGTGTTGCAGAATTCTCCCCGAAACAAAGCCGAAACGATGTGCGTCGGTTTTTTTGAGAGCTGACGATTTAGATTCGCGGCCAAATTTACCGTCCACTAACTGCCAATTTAATTCCGCGACTGAATGTGTTGATTGCATCTACATTGTACGAACCGCACACACTCTGCCTCACTCATTCTAATGTGATTTAAGATTTGTTCAATTTTATTTACAACGGGGAGCGAAGCCCCCTCTTGTTTGGATGCTTCCATGTCTTTACTGAACTTTAAGATTAGATACTGAACAAAATGAACTTTTGGAGTATTTCTCTCTCCACCGAGTCTAATAAATGCTTCATACCTACCGTATAGGTTTACTCCTTTAATGATTCCTCTTTCGAATTCCAAGCTTCCAGCTATCTTAGTTGAATAAAGTAATATATTTCTAATCTAACTCTAAACTACTATTTTCGGGATGCAGCATGAACCCAACTGAGCGTATTTTGTCAAGCTAGTTATCCTTATAACAGGACAGTAAGGAATGAGTGATTTGAAATTCCATTTTAAAAAAATTATTCATTCGAGGAAACACATACGCCCTCCCCCAAGAGGCTCACAGTCTACATGATACCGATGAGACAATGCCAAAGAGGCAAGGAAGGTGAGGTGGCTCAAGCCCTGATAAGGGCTACGTCCCACTTACAGTGGTGCACCCCTCAACTTTTGGCAGTTGTTATATTTGTGGTCAGTAGACTCACATTTCGCACGTGGCTTGGCTAAAGTATCACCCTAAAGTATTATGGCTGTAGTATTGGCTGAAGTATTATGAGGGATCGGGCTCGGGATCGGGGCACGCCTGAACTATGGGTTCCACTATGACCCTCTGAACTACCCTCTACCCCACTTCCGCACATCGGACGGCCGAACTCTAAGCTCGGAATTCAAGCCCGGCGATGTTGCTGGCGTCTTCCGCTTCGGCCTTTCGCCTGGGACTGTCGGCTGAGTCGTTCCTCCTGCCGATTCCAACCCTCGAGGGTCAAAATTGCCGTAGTGCTTCTTTGAAGCTGTCTGAAAATAGTGATATGATTTGAAATTGAAATCTATTATTATCCGCGCCTGTAAAGGTAATAAATGTTCTTATATAAAATCGTATCTAACTTTATTTCTATAGATCCTACAAGGTTGGGATAAAGTTCAAATAATTTTAAAAGTGAATTGGAATCCATTCCTATTATTTATTCTTCAAAATTTTTATTTCCTATGGAATTATCAATGTTAATTTATTTTATTTTTTTTGGAGATCGCCCGTGATGAGGTACAATAGGCTAGCTGGTCCTTGCTGGGCTGCAATGAGCACGTAGCTCGAACATGTGCACAGAAGGCTCGAAATTCAAAAGATCAGACTCGTGGATATTACTAGCTACAAGTCAGCATCGCCACTTACATAAAATATCTGAGCCTACGCTTTTGGATTTCGAGCCTCCTCCGTACATATTCGCAGCCGTGCTAATGGTAGCCCGGCTAGTCTATTTTACCTTTAGAGAGACAGCGTCCATTATGAAAAATGTTCGTTCCAACTCATACTTTCGATTCTACTAAAACTTTTTTCAAATAGAACAATATTACTCAGCATAGAAAGGAGAATAATTTTTGTCCATTATTTTACCTATTAGCGCTTTCTTTGCAAAAAAATATTGTTCTCATCAGAAAAGTGTCAGGGAAACTTTGATTCCTCTTCTTTTCCTCTACAAAAATACAGAAGAAAATTTTCAAAAATATTATACGTTAATTTAATAATTTATTAACAATGAAAATTCAATTAATCCCTTATATCTCGAGAACCCCGTGAATGCCAGAGGGGTATCGCGCAGATTCGGAATCAGGAGATCATTCTGAACAAGAATCATTAACAATATTGCATGGCGTTGGCGAATCCGACGGAAGTGGGTATGGCGTCCGGACTATTTGGTGCGGGGATCCTCCAGGATCGCGTATTCATCCAGCCGCATGAGTACCACTCATCCATGTAAGGCCACCAATGAGTCTAGATAAACGACCCCTAACGACCCACGAGGAAAAATATTAGAACTAATCAACACTTTCCCGCAAATTCTTCGAGCTTGAGTACTACTATCTTAATGAGCCCCTATTCAATCATTTGTATGATGAATAGGAGTACTTTCTGAACCGTTTTCGGTTCGGGCCTTCGTCGATATCTTTATCGGCCGAACGTTTACAGCTAGGTTCTGCGACCCATACTATCTCGCATTCATATTCTTCCTGAACGGTCAGTTCCCCTTCTCCGTCAGAGTCCTGGATCTCGAGAAGTTTCCTGTCCAGAGCGGCCGCTTCTTCCGGCGTCCACCATCTTCCAGCTCTGGTATTTATTCGGTGTGTCCACCACCGCCTGACGGCGTCTCTCGTAACATTCGTCCCCTACGGGCTCCATTATGGCTAAATGGGAGTCTTCCTCTTCCTCATAAAACCTCGAAAAAACGTCCGGAACATGGTTCATTGCCCCTTTCCTATGTAAAACTTCGAAGTCGTATGCAAAAAGGTCGAGTGACCTTCCCGTCAATCTGCCCGTTGGATTTCGAAAGCTGCAGAGCCATATTAATCTGCTATGGCCGAGACGACCGTAAATAGGTTCCGTTTCTAGGTAATACCTGAATTTTTCTATCGCCCAGACTACGGCTAAGCACTCCCGCTCGGTAGTGGAGTAATTACACTCCGCCCTCGAGAGAATTCCGCTAGCATGGGCTTCTACTTTTTCTTGACCACCCTGCTCCTGAGTGGCCATCACGCCTAAGCCAGTATTACTGGCATCTGTCTGAATGGTGAAGGAGACTCCGAAGTCGGGATACACCAGAATCGGTGACGATATCAAAGCCTTCTTAAGCGTCTGGAACGACTCTTCTTATTCTATGCCCCACATGAACACTTGATTCTTCTTATTTAAGCGTGTTAATGGTTCGCGAACTCTGGCATAGTCTTTAGTGAAACGCCTATACCAAGACGTCGCTCCTATGAATCGACGAACCTGCCTCAATCCAGTCGGTCGTGGATATTTCAATATTGTTTTTAATTTATCCTCATCGACGTTGAGACCATTCTGATTTACTACAAATCCCATATATTTGCCCTTTACCTTACAAACGTTACACTCATCGGGTTTGAGAATCAACCCCGCTTCCTGAACCCGTTTCATATTTCTCTCTAACCAATAGAGATGTTCTTCGAAAGTATTGGTTGTGACTATTATGTCGTTCAAATACGCGAACAAGTGCGGCCTCATTTCCGGTGTTATTACTTTGTCCATTATTCGATCGAACATCGCACCGTCGATATTTGTAGCGACCTTTTCCAGGCATGATAAAGGCTGTCTTTTCCCAGCTCTCCTAAGTCAGTCGAACTTGATGATACGCTTCGTTTAGATCCAGCGTCGAAATATATCGAGCTGAGCTCAATTTATACGAAATTCCAGTCATGAAGGGTAACAGGTATGCATTCTTCTTTCTTACTTCGTTGACTTTTCTAAAGTCAATGCACATCCGATATCCAGCATCTGATTTTTGGGCCATCACGACTGGATTACACCACTCGCTTGATGATGGCTCAATGATTTCCTGTTCTATCAGCTTCTGGGCTTCCGCTAGCAATGCCTCCCGAACTTTCGGTGACATGCCGCATTCCCTTTGTCTAATTGGAGAACTTCCCGGGGTGTCGATCATATGCTCGACGAACTTAGCCGCAGGTAATTTATCCGGAGGAGGAGAAAGTACTCGTTTGAAGAGTGAGTTGAGTTTTCCCCGCGCCTCCTCTGACAAAGTGGCAATTCCTTTACAACTCTCAGGCTCACCTTCTTGAACTACCCCAAAAGGAAACTTCATGAGTAACTCGTCAGCCATCCAAATTTCTCTATCTTCCGCGCGGATTATGAGCCTAAATTCCTCCGCAAAGTCCGTGCCTGAAACAAACAAATCGGCCAGGCCTGGTATAATCGGGACTGCTATCTCGCGAGTTACGCCTCCCAATCTTATGGGGATTAAGACTTCGCCTATGACGTGCTCAAAGGTACCATTCGCCATCATGACCGCCCCCTCCTGGAAAGACTTAATTTATTGTCTTACATTTCTCGTCAATGGAGGGTAAGTTATATTATTTCATTTTACTTCTCGAAAATATTTCATAGATTTTAAATTCAAAAGAAGAAATAACTTTTTTTCCACAAATTTTAACTTCAAATAATTTCTAATAGTTTTATGAACTTTAAAATTATTATATGTTGCAAACAATAAATTTGCATATTCAATCATTTCATGCACTGACACCGACATTTGAGGGAATAATAGTGCCCGTATACCCTAATAGTTTGCACGTGTTGCTGAAGTTTTTTGAAATTGTTTTTGTTTTCTCGAGATGCAGATTGAGTGTTATGGTGAAATTTTCGGGAGATGTAAAGACCCGATACATAACAAAAATTGAAAAAATTGACAATTTTGATCCGTCCCTACTAAAAAAAGTCAGGGATCGTCAGAAAAAAGTCAGAACTTCTGACCATTTCTGACCAGTTTTGTTATGTTTCTGGACGGAAATTGTCAGGAAAAGTCAGAATTTGTCAGGATTGTTCAGAAATCGTCAGAATTTAGGATCTGAGGGATAATCCTTTGATGGCGGTCCTCGAACCTTTTTATATAGGCGGCCACAAATTTCTCTCATCCCTTCATTCCTGACGATTTCTCACTTTTAGTGACGATTTTTGAATATTCCTGAAGTTCCCTGACTATTCATTATCGATTTCTGAACATTTCTGACTATGATTAGGCGATTTGTGACGATATCTGATGATATCTGACGAATCCTAACCGCATGATAAGAATAATAGTAATAAAAATGAATAATAATTAATTGATAATAATCAAATATTATTTTAGTTTCATTTTTACTTATTTTTTACATATAAATTTATATTTACAGAATAATATTTTGTGCACATCAACGAAGAATTTACTTTTATACATAAAAATATATACATAAAATTAACAATGAAATTAAAACCTATATTCTAGAAGTTTATTTCGTCCATTTTAAACTTTTTTGGAATTTTCCAATGGATTAAACTTTTAACAAAACTCTCTAAAATTTTTTGATAATTCACGTTTTCAATTATTAAAATTAAAATACTCGTAACTTTGTCAACAACACAGTAGAAACTCTGGAATAAATTTTCTTGCAACTAATTTCAAGATGGGGTTCCATCTCACTCGGACTTCGGGTACGAAACACTCGTACCCCGTTAGTGTGCTCCCCACCTTTGTGTGCCAGTTTCTCGGTCGTTCACGCTTGAATGCTTGTGTCTCTCCCCCCTGAGCGTCCCTTAACAGTCTATACTCAAGATCTTCGCTCGGTCAGTCAGCAACGTAGTAGCAGTTACTTACATCGCGAATTTCTGCGCATATACTTTTGTACGTGCCGGGTTCAGAGATTATAAATAACAATAAATTTATTAAGAAATTTTAATAAGAAAATTCTGGAAAAGTTAAAAGAAAAAATTATAAACAAATATATTTGTATATTTTGGGTTACATTGAATTCAAGGAGAGTTGAGAGTTAAGATATAAGTATCAATTAAATCATGCATACTTAATTATGGAATAATTTAACAAAGAATATATTTCAAGAAACTCTTAAGAATAATTTTAAAATTTTGAATTTTAATTAGAAAAAGGAAACTTCCAAGTTAGAATAAGTCTTAGAGAATAGAAAATCATACAGAGATTGAGTGCATGACTTTCTAGGAAAAGTCGATTTTACGACTTTAAAATTTGGGGACAGACAGAGCTATTTGGAGAAAGGGAGCAAAAGAGAACGAATTCTGGCCAGCAGAGTAATCACGTGGGTTCTTTGTTTTGGTTTTTACAGATAAGAGTTCAAGATTCAAATAATTTAATTGCTTAAATCTCAGCAAAATTTCTACGTATTCGTAATTGGTATAATTTTGAAATAAATTATTGACTTTTGTCCTAATAATTAGTTCCCCTTTTAACCAGAAATAAAATCAAAAGGGGCAGGACCCAGCGGGTTCGAATTTTTTCGAGGATAATTCGGGTCCGTTCACCCCTACCGATCTAGAATTAGCCGGTTCATGATATAAACACAGAGTACATTTCTGTGACAGACAGGAAGTGAGACGCAGTCAGATTTCTTTTAAATAAAAAATGTAAAAGGTTTCGAGGGAGGGAACGAAATGGCTCAAAGTAAATATTATCATTTTCAACCCCTGTCGGGGGACGTCTTCCCTTTGCTATGTCCAGGTTGCTGGCAAAAATGGGGATGCCACCCTCATTCTGGAGGTGAAGTGCCCGGGCATCGTGCTCCACTATAGGATGAATTTTCTATTATAATAATTGTTGTTTAATTATTAAGTTCATTTGGAAGTACCAATCCTTTTGGTTTCGGGTCTAGCTTTTAGTGTGGGAATTCTTTCAATTGTTTGAAGCCATTTATTTCTTTATAGACAACCTCAGTGGGAAACTTATAAACAAAATATAAAAGTTAGGAAGGAGAGTTCAAATTAACAAAAAAAAAACTCAAGGAGTTCTCTACCTGTAGGTTTGTAGTCCTTTTACCACAGATAATATGTTATATTAAATAAAATTCATTTCATACATAAAGGGTAATGATAATTGTATGGAGACTGAGCATCTCGTGAAGCTAGGATAACGACAGCTAGTTTACTACAGTAGCTAGTTTAGAAATAGGTGAATTTTATTCAATTCGATACAGAAAACTTGAAAATTGAAGTCATTTTAATCACTTTCGTAAGGTTGAAATTTGGATAAACTTAAAATTTGATGTCGATTTAATACGTTCTGAGTGAATTTTAAAATTAGTTTTTTTCTGATCAATTTCAAATAATGTGAATAAAGTAAGATGAAATAGTAAGAAAAAATGATGCAATTAATAGAAATTAATTTCATCAATGAATATTATTTTCTAAATAACAAAAATTATTATGTTTTATCTAATTGAAATGTAAATAATGAACTTTACCTTGATGTATGGTATAAAAGTGCAATCAAAAATCAGTGGTTAAGCATACACGTTAAATATCTTGAAATTAATTACTCACAATACTTGATATGAACATTAAGATTCATTAATACTATTTTCTAAATGAGAGAAAATGAAAGAAATAAAATAATTAGCCAATCGGAAAAAAGGGTGATAGA
>JAUMHM010087137.1:0-28939 GCA_032362435.1 Melikaiella ostensackeni | reverse complement strand
TATATACAAATATCCAACTCGAAAAGTGCTTACGACATATTGGGCTGTAACCATCTTAAGTCTGAGATATAATTTTTAATTATAAATTATATATATAATAAAGTCGGAGATGTCCATTCCGCAGTGACTGGTGTTAGGACGCACTGTACTTTTACCGAAGAAAGGCGACTTATCCAGCCCAAGGAAATACAGGTCACTAACTTGCATGAACACGCTGTATAAGATCTTTACAGCTATACTGAACGACAGGATTTTTCAGGCAATTGGACCTGTGTGGAAAAAGATTTACGAACAACGTAGATTGAAAAGAGGCGCATCAGGCTGTCGAAAGAACCTGCTAATCGACAGAAGCATCTACAAAGACGCTGCAGTCTACAATCGCAATCTGTCGATGACCTGGATTGATTACTAGAAAACTTTAGATTAAACTTCCCATATACTCATCATCTGTCTATTGCAAAGCTTGAAGGTTCATCCACACATACTGGGATGTACAGAGAGATTGATGCCCCTATGGAAAACCAGATTTACTATTTCATCTGAAAAACATCGTATGACAACAAACAACGTCACCTTCCAGAGGGGCGTCTCTCAGGGCGACACCATGGGCCCTTTCCTCTTTTGTATCACACTTATATGGATGCCTTGAAAATCTATGTTTCTGGAAAGCAGCATCTCAAAGATGCTCTAAAGATCATCAAAGAGTACATATGAGAAATTGGTATGAATACCTGCGACCAACATGCTTACTGTCCCGGTTCTACTCCATTCAGGCAGGCGGAAGAGACCCTTGGCCTGGATCTTAACATCAGAAGTGAGGAAAGTGCATTACTCCATCTGGGTGCCTCACCTCTAAAGGCCCTGGTGAAGAAAGAAGAAGTCAACAACTTCTTCGAACAGCTCCACAAGAAGTTCACAGCGATAAGTGCAGAGCGTGTCATGCACATTCTGAGCACCTATGGCACATACTATCCGGGTGTCCCACTCACGCGGAAAAGACATATCTCCACAAACACAACGTGGCCCTAAAAGTGCTTCATCACCATCTTTGTCGCTCCTATGGTGTTAACCGCGACCCTTGTCATGCCGAACGTCCCCAGGGAGATAGAGTCAATTGTTCAGAATGAGAAGTGCCGAATTTACTGGAACTACAAGTTCGACCCAGTAGTCTGTATTGAACACTCGAGGTCTGTCATCTTTACTCCTTGACTTCGAAAAATGAACTATGTTCGTGATCGGATTCTCGGCCTCGGTCGAGAGCAACATCACAATCAAGGAGAAGGAAAAGAAGGAGAAGTATGAAGATCTTATAAGGGAGCTGCCATATAAGGGGCATTATTTCTCAACTGCCCCAACTTTAAAAGTCCTATCTTCCGATTGCCTTCAAAATATTCAGAGTTTGTTTGTCTATACGATAGTAGTTTACCCACCAATTTATAAAATTCTACTACCATCCTTCCCCGAACTACAGGGGGTGAAATTTTCATCCCCCGGGCAAAACGAGTATTTTCAAATGGTCATAACTTCCTTTCTACAAATGCAAATTGAATTTTCTATGAGTGATTTCTGAAGGGGTTTTCATGCCATTTCATTCTACAAAGACCCTTGTTTTTAATCATTCAAATTTTATGAACAAATTACCATGTGAAATGTTTATTTAACATTTTCTACTCTTCGGGTACTTTCGATTTTTTTAAAGTACTTTTAAACGAAAGCTTGATTTGTTTCCCATAAAAATGTTGGTCAACATTGAGGGACTGACAATACTTAAGCGGTTATGCAAATTTATCCGAGCGAAACCCTCCCTCGCGCGCACGGACAGTCCGGTCACTCCAACCGGACTCTTGGCTGTATGCATGATTCTCAAGCGAAGCTGCACTAAATTCATCATAATTTATTTAGTTCGCCTTCTTTCGCGCGTTGTTTGCTTCTCTGAATTTGAGGCTTTTTGACTGTCTTCGGAAATAGATCATGTTTTGTTGCGAATGAAGTTTCTTTAGGCTGCAATTGTCCGTTTTCGTTTGGAATGAATGCGTGGTATTTTAGGGTGTCGGGAATTGTAATTGCTTTAGTGAATCTAGTTTCTAGTTTTTTGGTCATCTCTATGTGATCTTTTTCCAAAATGAAAAGAATTACTGTTTCCTTTAAATGATTCTTAGCCCATTCGAATAACTCGATCGCAGTTAGGATTGGATTCTGTGCTGAGCGATTCAGTTTGTTTCCTTCTTTGTAATAAATAATCACTGTAAGTATAGTAGCTTGATTATTATTCCAATGGAAAGCTTGTGCAGCATTTTGAATGATAAAAGCATAATTTTCTGCAAAGTCAAGCAAAATTAAGAACTCTCCTTCTTTTAGTGTAACTTTAAGGTGCTTCAGAAATAAACTTTGTTGTTTCGCATAAAATGCGTGAGGCTAAAGTTTTTTAGGTTTAGTGCAGAGTTTTTCCACACAAGCATCAGTGTCTGCTATTTCGGTCTTCAAAGTACTTCTATCAGTTTGCTGCCAAACTTGATATGTCACTGTGTCGAAACTATTCACGTCCAATAGATCAAACAGGTACTTTTCAAAATTTTCAATCTCAGGACAAGATTCGCATTCGTTAAAATGACAAGCATCAATGGGTTCACTGCACATGATTTTTTCCAGGCAGTCGTGGTAATCTGATCATTTCCTGTTAGTCCCCTCAGTTAAATGTTTGATATCAATCGCATTTAACACTAAATTCACGTTTTCATGATAAACGCAGACACAAACATTGTGAGTTCCACTTGCTCCAGCTTTAACACAGTGCTTTGGTCTCAATTGTGCGAATTTTGAAAACCCGATTTTCACATTTTCGTGTTGGGCTACAAATCTGGCATATAATGCTGGAAGACCACAGAATCAGTCTCTTCAGTATTTGCTCACGAGTACCGTCTAGTTTTTTGACAGGTATTAAATCTTTCTTACCTGATATCAGTCGACTATTCTCGTCATCTTCGTAGAAGTTTCTTACCAAATTTTCAGCTTCTTCTGCCAATTTTTTTCCTCGCTTGGCTTCCGGAAAAGTCAAAACTCCACTTTTGGCAACTAAGTCTTTTGCTTTTCTGGCTTCACGTTCAGATTTATAACTACATGAAAAAATTTTCGATGCATTCAGAACCGCTAAACTTAATTTTTGGAAAGTTTCTGTGCCAATGAACATTTTTATTGACCAACATTTTTATCGGAAAAAAGTCAAGCTTTCGTTTAAAAATACTTTTAAAAAAATCGAAAGTACCAGAAGAGTAGAAAATGTTGAATAAATATTTTATATGGTGATTTGTTTATAAAAATTGAAAAATTAAGAACAATGGATTTCACAGAATGAAAGGACATGAGAAACTCTTCAGAAATTACTCATAGAAAATTTAATTCGCATTTGTCGAAAGGAAGTTATGACCATTTGCAAATACCCATTTTGCCCGGGGGATGAAAATTTCATCCTCTGCAGTTCGGGGAGGGACGGTAATAAAAGTCTATAAATTGGTGGGTAAACTACTATCGCATAGGCAAACAAACTCTAGAAATTTTAAGGCAATCGAAAGATATGACTCCTTAAGTTGGGGCAGTTCAGAAATAATGCCCCATATATGCCCAAGATATTTGGTTAAACTGATTGTCCTTGTGATCGGTGCCCTCGGAGGTGCGAAAACATCGCTGGTTCGTAACCTCGAACTCATACCCGTGTGCCAAAAACATGCTAAGGCACTTGCAAGACGGATGCAGAGACCTCTCGTTCTTGAGTCGCTCCGTGTCCTCAAGACACACGAGGCACAGTGGAAAAAATGACTTTTTTTGGTTCAAAATAAAATTCAGCTGACAAATCTTGACCGATTCGGAAGTGAAAAATTTAGGAAAAAATCTGATAAAATTTCCCAGAGTTGCCGGGCACGATTTTTGATTTAGTGTTTTAATTTTCTTATGAATAAACAAATATAACGAAAAAATGGAGATTTCTTCTATTTGAGGTTCTCGGTGCTCGTGAATAACAGGAAAATTGTTGCAGTCACTAATGTTTCTTAAAGTAACATTAGTTGAAAACGTTTTGTCGTGATATATTAAACAAAAAAAATTTAGATGATTTTCGTTAATATTCTGAACAAATGCACTATTCGGGCATTTTCGACGAAAAATTTTTTTTTTTTTTTTAAATGTTAGTCCTTTTAATTAGGAACTTAATGATAACCTCAGCAAAATTAATAATCAGCTGATAAATTTTAGGATTTTTTAAACAACTGAATAAACAGCTGCATCAATTGGGCATTTGTCGACGGAAAAATTCGTTTTTTCTTTTTTTTAAAATGTCAGTCCTTTTAATTGGGAACTTCATTATAATTTCAGCAACATTCATAACACTGTACAACAGAATAAAACCTATATGTCCGTGAAATGGAAGGTATCATTTCCGAAGTAGTTTTTTTTGCTGAATTTGAATTCGATATCCATTCTTTTGCCTACAAGTTAGGTTTTTGAGTTTTTACGAGTCAATTTTTTTTTCGAAAAATCGCATATGCGCATCTTACTTTTGCAAAAGCTCAAACGGTTCTCGAGATAATCGGCAAAAAACAGACTCTTTCTTATTCAAATACGTGTTATTTTCTTTGATTTTAAATGGAGAAAAAATATTGAAAACATTCATAGTTCCAGCACTAACTATTCACAAGATACATGTCATAGACTCAAGGGCGGACTCAAGGGTCTTCAAATGACTCAAAGAAAATTCTGAAGAATTCAATGAAATTCGACGAAATTTACAAAAATTCTAGCGAATTCAGGGAATTCAAGAGAATTCAGTGGAATTCATAGGGATTCAAGCGATTTCCAAAGAATGCAAGCGAAATCAAAATAGTTTCACCGAATTCAAGTCAATTCGTGGGACCTCAAAAGAATTAGAGGGAATTCAAGAGAATTTAAGGGAATTCGAGGAACTTCAAGCGATTTCGAGGGACTTTAAAAGAATTCGAAGGGCTTTAAGCGAATTCGAGGAAATTCAAGAAAGTTTTAAAGATAATTCATTTTCAAAGAAATTCAAATGTATTCAACAGAATTCGAGTGCGATTATTCCTCTTTAATAGGCATAAATAGTCGAATTATCAACGGTAGAGAAAGAGATGGTTTCTATGCTACATATCTTGTAAACAGTCAGTGCTGGAACTATAAATGTTCTTTAGACTTATTATATTATATTAATAATATTAATAATATAATAATAGCGCTCCTGTCCACGAGTTCAGGTCATCGCTAACCCTAGCAAGTCGTCCTCGTTTCAAATGAATCTTGGCACACTTGTCCAATCCAAAGTTCATATCAATTTCTCAAGTGTACCCCTCGACGATCTTTAGAGCATCCTTGAGATGCTGTGTCCCAGAAGCATAGATCTTCAAGCCATCCATATAAAATATATGAGTGACCTTACGCTTACGATTATTAGATCCGCCGCAGAGGTACCCACGAGAATTGCGTAGTGCGAGAGATAGTGTCAAAAGAGTGATGCAAAAGAGAAGAGGGCTCTTGTTGTCACCCTGAAAGACGCCCCTCTGGGAAGTAACGCTGTTAGTTGTCACGCGATGTTTTCCAGATGAGATATTAAATCTGGTTTTCCAAAAGGGCATCAATCACTCGATGCATCCCACTCTGTGTGGATGAACCTTCAAGCTTTGCGAAAGACAGATGATAAATCTATGGGAGGTTGAATAGAAAGCTTTGTGGGAATCAATCCAGGCTATCGTCAGATTGCGATTGTAGGCTGCAGCGTCTTTGCGGACGCTTCCGTCGATTAGCAGGTTTTCGCGACAGCCTGCTACGCTTCTTTTCGAGCCACGTCATTCGTAGATCTCTCTCCACACGGGTTCAATTATCCGAAAAATTCTGTCGTTCAGGATAGCTGTAAAGATTTTATACAGCGTGTTCAGGCAAGTTATTGGCCTGTACTTCCTAGGGTTGGACAAGTCGCCTCTCTTCGGTAGAAGTGCAGTGCGTCCTAACAACAGCCACTGCTGAATGGGCGTCTCCGACCTTAAATATGAGGTGAAGATCCGGGCCAGATGTTGGTGTGTAGAAGTAAACTTCTTCCACCAAAAGTTCTCGATATCATCCGGTCCGGCCGCGGAGAAGTTTTTCGTGCCCTTCAGTGCTTTTTTCACCTCTTCGGCAGTGATTGGTGGACATTGTTCCTCGGGCGTTATGAGGTTGCTGCACAGCTCCTTGAAACGTATGATATTCTAAGTGTCTTCATGTAGTGGGTGCTGAACCTCGTAAATTTCTCTCCAAAAAGTCTCTATCTCCTCGGACGTAGGCGGATTATTGACAGAAACAGGGAGATCGCGGAAGAGGCGCGATGGGTGAACGAGAAGCTGTTGATTCTCCCTGACCCATTTCTCCCTTTTCTGTATTCTCCTTCTGGCGTCAGATAACACCTTTATTTTGTCAACAATGTGCTGCTTGATCGTCAGCAGCTTTGATTTGTTCAATGGGTGATGGTGGATCCTCAGTTCGTGAACGGACTTTTGGACCTTTACCGTAACAGGCTTACCAGATGTTATGTGGTCAATCACACTTCTTCGTCTGCGGCTTGTTCTTGCAGCAATTGCGGAAGCATTCCGCGTATATATCCTGTTTGCAAAAGATTGTCCGCGTGGTCTTGCAACCTCTCTTGCGATACGTGCGAATGCTCTGGTTGTTTCTGGCAACACAGATTGTGCAGGTGCACCATGAAACCCCTGCGAACAGATATAACGCTGGAATCGTAGCAACCAAGCAAGTCATCTCTGAGTTGACCCGTCCACTCAGGACGTCGACCGTCTCGCCGATTCGTCATCGTGTTTCCATCCAAATTATTTGCAGCACCCCGAACTCTTGGGTGGTCGGCACTGTTTGCCGACCCATTGTCGGATGCTCTGCGCGTTCGATTATTTTAAGCCGCATTTACAACTGGGCTTGGTGCTATTATAGTTGTTTCCACGAAAAGCTGGGGAAAGGGTTTGTCCACCCTTCCAGAGCCCCGCATGCAAGGGTAAGGCTGATAGTCTAGGAGGTCGCCCGGTATCTTAGAGACACCGTTAGAGACACGTCACCCATGTCATTCAGCTTTTGGCACGGTTGTTCAGGCCTTAGCTCGGGGGTTTTCTTCGGAACCATCCCTGGAAAATTGTCGGCGACTGCTCATTAACTTTTGTAACCGTATTCAGCAGAAACCTTCAGCACAGGGACCCTCCATCCCCAGCTGCTCGTTGGAAGAACTTTGCTAAATCAGGCTTCGTACCTCTTGAGAAGAGGATATGAACGCAGAACGCTTCCCCAACCGTTGCATAAACAAGCCGTAGGCGAAGAGCAGGAAGCGACATTTGGACCAATTGCGGGAAGCAGGCACCCCCTGAAAGATGATAGAGATCGAAATACAAGGAGAAACATTAACTTCTATGTTCCTCCTCAGCCCAAAAAAATGACTGAAATGGATGGCTTCCTTCGTGAGGATATGTCAGAGGAGTCTGACCTCTGGGCCATTAATTGTTTCGTTTATGGTGCGCCAAGAGCTTTGGCTGATTTAAATCAAAGGCTAAAATCGACGATGGATCAGAAGACCAAAAAGCGCTTACATCAACTCAACAAGAAGATTGGCTGGGCAAGACAGAATGCGTCCCATGTTCAATGTGTGATTGACTACAGAACATCTGGTAGGTCGTTTACGGAAAGGGTCTGAAAGTTCGCTCACGAACTTAGGACCTACCATCACACACTGAATAAGTCAAAGCTTTGGACAATCAAGCAGCACATTGCTGACAAAATACGGGTGTTATCTGATGCACGGAGGAGAATACAGAAGAGGGAGAAATGTGTCAGGGAGAATCAACATTTTCTCGCTGACCCATCGCACCTCATCCGCGATCCCCCTGTTTCTAGGAATAACCCACCCAAGCCCGACGAGGAGGAGACTTTCTGGCGAGACGTTTACAAGACCCCACCCAAAAGAATTGAAGGAAGATACTAAGAATATCATCCGCTGCAAGGAGCTTTGCGACATCCTCATAACATCTGACGAGGAATGCCCATCAATCACTGCCGATGAGATAAAGAAAGCACTTAGGGGCGCGAAGAACTTCTCCGCTGCAGGGCCAGATGATATTAAGAACTTCTGGTGGACGAAGTTTACTTCTACACACCAACATCTGGTCCGCATCTTCACCTCATATTCAAAGTCGGAGACGCCCATTGCACAGTGGTTGGTGTTAGAACGCACTATACTCCTACCGAAGAGAAGCGACTTCTCCAATCCAGCGAACTACAAATCAATAACTTGTCGAAATACGCTGTATAAGATCTTCAAAGCTATCCTAAACGATAGGATTGTTCGGAGAATCGCACCTGTATGGACAGAGATGTACGAACAACGTGGCTCGAAGAAAGGCGTAGCAGGATGTTGGGAGAACCTGCTCATCGATAGATGCATCTGCAAAGAAGCAGCAGAAGACCAACGCTCCCTATCGATGGCCTGGATTGACTACCGGAAGGCTTTTGATTCAACTTCTCATAGACTTATCATCTGTCTGTTGGAAACCTCAAAGGGTCATCCACATTCAGTGTGGTGCATAGAGAGATTGATGCCCCTCTGCAAAACCAGATTTACAATCTCATTTGGAAACTATCGTGTGACAACGAACAGCGTCCAGAGGGGCGTCTTTCAGGGCGATACTAACTTCAAAGTACTCTAAATGTCGCAGAGGGGTACACAAAAGAGTAGCCGTCCCAATTTAACTCTATTCATTTGGGGTGGTTCAATGGACGAAACACGAGCTCTCGGCCCTCGATATCGCCACACGTAAGATCATGCATATGCAGAAAAGAGCTTGCATGTCAACTCGTCTGTTCCGCGCTTTTGGGTAATTGTCATATTGTACGCAAACTTTAGCACCTACCATGGCAATCACATTATTATAAAGAATTCAATATTTTATGATGGAAACTGATTGTGTCACATCTAAAAGTTTAAAATCCAGAGAGGGCACTTCTGAAAACAAGAAATAATAATGAAATTCGTACGTGAAGTATGGGTAATGGATTTGAGGTTAGGAGCTGATTAGGAGTTTGATAAAAAGAAGCGCGAGCTTTTAAAAAGTTCAAAAGAGAATACTTTAGCGCATGCAGTTTAGGAAAAAATGAACTATTTGATTATTATTGTAGTAAATCAGAGCGATATTCAAAATTATTAAAAAAGAAAGATTCCGAGTGAAGTTCTACTCTTCATTGCGACTGCCTACGGATAAAATTAGAAACTTTCAAGAATTCATCAATTTGTCACAATTGCAATTGAAAATTACATAAATTATACAATATATTATTTTAAAAAATCTAACTACTTGTGATTTTCATTATAACATTATTTCTTCAACACATATTTTCCTTTCTAATTGACTTATTTAGCTCACATCTTGAGATCTCTATTTATAAATAGAGGTTAGGAAATAGTAACCAAACCTGCCCACCTGATCCACGCGCACGCGCAGATATAAGCATCCGTTCGCCGTCGTACGTACCGTACGGTAATGACAAGAGAAAAATTAGGAAGCTTATCCGTTTTAATATGTATATGAAGAAAAATAATTGTAATCATAAATAATTTCCTACTTATGACAGGAAACACGATTAAGCAGGTAACGGAATGGTTTTTGTAAATTTTTTTCCACTCAGAAACTGGTTTTCGTTATACGTACGGTAATGACATTTCCGTTTTCAAAATGTGTTTGTCAGTTTTAATATCGAAGAATTTCAGTATATCCTTGTACAAAGTGAGGTTGAGACGCCTCACGGTAATGACGTTTGGGGTGTCCTTATATCAAATTAAAGTAAATAGAAACCAAAATTTAAAAAAATGAACATAGTCATTTTGTAGAGGATGATAATAAGTATTTAATAAAGACAAAAGTCAGTAAGAGTTTCTAATTTAATGTTATATTACTGGGAATTCAAGTTTGCCTTAAATTTGACAATTACCCTTATACACCCCACGCCGTAAAGGCGAGTGCGGACTGCTGAATATGCAGTGTCTTTATGACCGAGTTATCTTGAATACAGCTCACATCGTCAAAAAAATGCGAAGACACTTGCCAGATGGATGCAGAGAACTGTCATTCTTGGGTCGCTCCGTGTCCTTTGGACTCACGAGGGTTTCGCCAGCACTCCGTCGGGATTTCCTCGTACCATGTGGTCCAATGTGTAATGGTGGATTCTCAGATCGTGAGTGAGCCTCACCGTAAAAGGCCTATCAGGTGTTGTGTAGTTAATCACACACTAAATACGGGACGCGTTCTGTCTAGCCCAGCCAATTTTCTTGTTCAGTTGATGCAAGCGCCTTCTGGTCTTTTGATCTATCATTGGCTTCACCCTTCCATTTCAATTGACCAAAGCTCTCGCCGCATCATAAACTGAAAAAGTGATGGAAAAGAGGTAGGACTCCTCGGAGAGATCCCCACGAAGGGCATCATCAATTTCAGCCAGATCTTGGGGCTTACGAAGAACCTGGATGTTGATGTTTCTCCTCGTCCTGAAATCTCCATCATCTCTTGGGGGTGCCTGATTTCCGCGAGTTGTCTAAATGTCGCTTTCACTTCTTCGTCTGAGGCTTGTTCTTGCAGCGATTGGGGAAGCATTCTCCGTATATATCCTGTTTGCAAGAGTTTGTTCGCGCGGTTTCGCAACCTCTGTTGCGAAACGTGCGAAAGCTCTGGGTGTTTCTGGCACCACATAGTGTGCAAACGCGCCATGTAATCCCTGCGAGCTGGTTTAACGCTGGCATCGTAACAATTCTGCAAGTCATCTCTGAGCCGATCCGTCCACTCAAGACTTCGACCGTCTCTCGCTGATCTGCCATCGTCTCTCCATCCAAATCATTTGCAGCACCCCGAACTCTAGAGTGGTCGGCACTGCTTGCCGACCTACTGTCGGGTGCTCTGCGCGTTCGATCATTTCGAACCGCATTCACAACTGGGTTTGGTTCTATCATAGATGTTCCTACGAAAAGGTAGGGAAGGGGTTCGTCCACCCTTGTAGAGCCTCTCATGCAAGGTTAAGGCTGATACTCTAGAAGGGCGCTCGGTATCCCAGAGACACTGTTTGACACACATCACCCGTGCCATTCAGCTTTCGGCACGGTTGTTCACGCCTTAGCTTGGGGGTTTTTACTGCGGCACCATCCATAGACAATTTGTCCGCGACTGATTATCAACTTTTGAAACCGTACTCAGCAGATATCCTTGATACAGGGACCCTCTATCCACATATGTATATATATAATTTGTTTCTAGCAATTAGATTAATTATGAGATCGATTGTTAATCCTTCTTTAGTGCATATGCATTTATTTTGATTGATTCTAAGTCTATACACTTTATTTTCTGCAAGTTGAAAATGACTTTATCGAAAGTACCTTTTTGGAACTATTCTTCACACAGCTTCTTGTAAAAACAAAAAATGATAAATCCGCCTCTAAAACTATCTGCAGAATTTAATAAAACTCAATTCTGTAAAAAGTCCCCATCGGGTAAAGATTGTGACCTATAGACTGATTTGTCCAAAAAAATCTGGTTATTTCCCACTATGCGGCCGCACATGCATTCGACTGGACTGCTGCTCTTTGAATACTCAAAACTCACGAACCGAATGCTGGTCCATCATTTTTATCCATCAGAGATAGAATGAGAAGGAATATGATTCTAAAATGAAATCGAGAAAATATGCTTTTTTCCGTAAAAAAACGAGTAACAAATTTTTTCCTTAATACACAATACAATGAGAAGAAATGCTATTGAAGTTGGGTAGAACTATCAACGTCATTCTAAAGAAGATGCTGGAATTGGTTCAAATGAGTGCTGAATCGATGAATTTTAGTATTACCAATCCAAATTATTTTAATTATAACTCATAGCTTTCTGCGCTAGTTATTTGAATATTGATTAAAAATATTTATTGTACATTCACAACATCACTTTTAAAAAAATGGCGAAATTGTTCAAGTCTTGACAAAAGTAAAGTGACTGCCGTGTTTTTTTCTAGTTTTTGTAGGCAAGTCACCTTCAAATTAATGAATCGTATGAGGAAACTGAAAATAAGTGATATTTATGAACAAAAGTATACTTTTTCTCAATTCAAAAGTAGTTTTCAAAATTAAAACTAGAAAAAATATGGCAGTCCTTTCACTTTTTTGAGATGTGCATGAGTTTGCAATTTTCTTGAATATTTATATAGTGATTGTACTGGGAATCCCTCCAAAAGGATTAACACCAGTAGAAGAAATTATTTTCAGTTATATGGAAAATATTAACTAAAATTCTAATATTAAAAAAAGTGTATTTTAAAATTAAGCCCTAAAATTTCGAGTCTATCACAAAAGTAGTGTTTTAAGGGCTCTAAAAGCCTCCTTAATATTTTTGTCATTTCAGACCTTGACACTGTTACGAAGATTTATTAGTATTAGTCACAATGAAAAATTATTGAAAAAATTGAAACTGTGAATGATAGAAATAAAAAACTGGTTAGATGGCAATTCTCACCACAAAACGAGCTCAGCGACCTGTGAAAATAATTTATAAATCTCTTAAAATACAGAATATTTTTCACCCATGAAAAAGAATTTTCCACTTGAATCTGTTAGGAAATCCAAAACATCGGGATTTGGCTGGACACCCTATGGGTTATCCACGAATTACGTAAAGGTTATTTTTGAAATTTTAGACCCCCTCCCCTCTTTGTAAGGCTTTCTCTATGGTAATATATATATAGTAGAATTGTGAATATTCCTATGAAAATATATGAAATTGTTCTGTATTTTATAATCTCAGAAGCTTTGCAGACATACATGGAACTTTTATTTACGATGGCAATAATTTCTTAAGCTTGCCTATCGTAAAACCAAATTTTATGAATGTCATATACAAGTCTAAGACAAATATATGAAACTCTTACGAAATGATATTTTACAATACATATAATTGCGAGGTTGTTACATTCGTAAAAAAACGTTCCACGTATATCTATAAAATTTCTGAAATGATGAGATTAAAAACAATTTTATATAAAAACATGTACTAACTCTAGGATGCCACATGGTACACTCTCCTTTCTATTCACACAATTACGCGTCGTAATTATAAATAATTAATAATAACGCTTGAGTTGCTTTTTCATGAAACTAATTTTTTCATTCCAGCCAAGAATTCTCAAATGGATAGGATTCTAATGATGAAAAAGGCCTTTCCCAAATCTAAAAACCGCTGCAAAGATTGCAATATAATAAAGATGGTTCATAGAGACATTTTTTAGAATTTTCTATTAGGTTACTAGCCAAATCCCATTTTGCTAAAATGTTGGAGCGAAAATTTCTCTCTCCCGGGGCAAGAGTTTTTCTGTATTTTTACAGATTTAAATATGAATTAGAGGGCGCTAGAGTTGTTCTTAAACCTGGAATTTCAATTTGAAGTTTTTTATTCTTATCGTCTGCAGTTTTACGGGACGTACATAAATCATTTAAGTCTCTTTTTGAGAGGAGGGGGTCTGGAAAATCTTACAGATCTGTTCTTTGGGTGGGGGGAAGCGTAGTCCAAAGCATTTTTTACATAAGTTTTCAATCTGTAATTTTTTATTTTAATATGCTAATCAAAAACAGCTTTGACTCTTGGAATTACTTCATACTACTGAACACATTACATCAGTATTCGTCTCATCATTTTCGAAGTACAGAGCCGGCTCGAATTAGAGTAAATATTTTTTTGATTTTATATTTTTCCCGAAAATATTTTAAGGTGCGATTTTTCAAATTCCGATTATGCTAGGGGGAAAAAATGTTATAGTTAGATTTTAATAAAGTACATCGGTTTTTAACGAAGGAGTTGGAGGTTTATTTATGAAATATCGTGAGAATAGCAAAAAGTGAATTCAAAAAATTCGAAATTTTAAGAATTCTTATTTCACTATTGGCAGTAATACCAGGCTTTGTGATCTGAATTCTTTCAAACACGGGGTTGTATTTAGTTAATATAATTCAATAGAATGTTTATAGCTACTTCCCTTCAAAAATTCTGTTCTTTGAGAATTTTTAAATTTTGTAAATTTTTGGTTCACCATTCATTTTAGTTAACCATGCTGAAAAGCAGACATACAAGCTCCATGAAATCTCGTAGAATCCCTGTAAGTCGTTGAAATCTGTTACATTCTTTTGCAAATTTTGCAAATCCCTTAAAAAGTTTTAAACCATGTAAAAATTCTCCGGTAATATTTAAATTCCTTGGATATCGCATATAATTTCCTGACATGTCTACAGAATGACTGAGCTCCCTGGATATCTTTTGAAATTCCCAAAAATCGCTTAAAATCCTCAAAATTCCGTGAAATATTTCGAAATATTACGAGATCTCATGAAGTCTTTGAAATCCCTTCAAAATTCATTAAAATCCGTTGAATCCGTGGAAATCTTTCGGTATGTCTAGAAATCCATTAAAATATTTTAAAATCCATTAAAATTTTTGGAAATACCTGAAAATCCTTCATAATATTCAGAAATTCTTAGGAATTTCTTTAAATTTTTTTCAATCTAACGAAATCCTCTCAAATCCGTGGATATACTTTGGAATCTCTTAAAATCTATTAAAATGCTTTGAAATGCCGGTAAATCATCGAAACCGCTTCTAATCGCTTAGGATCCCTTGGAATCGCTTAAAATCCTTCATGATATTTAGAAATCCTTAGAAATATCGTTAAACATTTGAAATATAACGAAATCACCAAAAATGCGTCGATATACTTTGGAATTTTTTGGAATCTCTTAAAATCCTTTCAAATCCCTTGAAATCCCTCGAAACCCTTTGTGATCTGCGAAAATCGTTCTTAATTCCCAAAAAATCCTCAAAAATCCTTAACATCCATTAAAGTCCTTCGAAATCCTTCGGTATATCTTGGAGTTGCGTAAAATATCTTGGAATATGATGGAAATCCTAAAATTCCTTTAATACCTTCTAAAATCCCCTAAGAAATTGAGATTCTCTCTGAAATTATACTAGGTAATTTCTTCGAATTCTTGCTATCTTTGAAAATCGATCAACATCCAATAAATCTCTCGTAATCGTTTGGAATCGTTTGAAACACCCTAAAACTTTTGTAATTCCTTGAAAGTAAAAATACAAAATCTTGCGTAAGAAGGAGGGGGGATTGGTCATGCAATTTTTACGAATCCTTACAATTGAGGGAGAGATTCTGGAATTCCAAAAAATCACCCTCACGTGAGGAATACTTTTTACTTACTTGAAAAGTATTTCTGCCGTTGATTTAAATACTTACGAGTATAAAGAGATTCAAAGTACAATTATTATGACAATTTTGAAGTATATGGTAAAATCAAGCGACTGCCATATCTTTATTCTATTTTTCATTTGGCAAACCACTTTCGAGTGAATAAAAAGAAAAAAAGTCTGTTTATAAGCACTAGCTACCCAATTCAGGTTCATTAACTTTAAAGTGGTTTTCCAAATAAAAAATAGAAAAAAAAACTTGGCAGTCGCTTTACAGTTTGAAAAATTATCAATAATTGCTATTTTCGGCAGTTTTATAATTATTCTTTCGAATTGACCTTGAAGGTAACATTTTCAAATATTTTCAAGAATACATTCTTAATCAGCAGGGCAAAGTACGTTAGTACTATATACGTGGTTTAAGCAGAGAGAGAACAGAATTACTTATGAACGTGATTTTTACAGATTTTTAATTTTTTGGATTTTTTGTGTTTTTGGAGGAAAAATGTAAAACTTTCTCAATATCACCCTTTTTGTCATTCATACTGAAGTCAAAAAAAGACAATTAGAAGAAATACTCAGAATGTTTGGGAAATGTATTTAAAAAACTCATTTTTCACTCATTAGTAAAAAAAATTATGATTAGCACAAAACTAGTACGGTTGAACTTTTGCATATTTTCCTTTTGCTATGGGTAATCTCATAATTATTTTCATCAAAAACAAAATAATAAAAATGTATTCCTTCCAAGAGCGATAAGTTTTTATTCGAATTTTTCTCTGATTTGAAAAAGTCAAGAAACAGAACTCTAATCAGAAATTCTGGAACTCTGAATATGAATTGTCTAAAGTTTTGGAATATTCAATAAGGGAATAAGAATAAGGGCTCCTGAATTCGTGTATAATTAGAAGCCGTACTAATTAAAACATTTACATAATGATAATATGAAATGCGGAGAATTACACGTATCAGCTGACGTCAATCGACACACAAATGGATACCTTGGAATGACAAATTCAGACAAATAAGGATCTTATTCGTTATATAAAGAAATGAATTGCACGAAATTTAATTGTTTATTACATACTGTTTACCAAACCAATCTCTGTTCAATCTCCTTCCGCCTGGAACGCGTGAAAGAAGATAAACAATTTCGTAACTTATTTCTTACTAGCAGTAAATTTTCCTGCATTTTTGTTCCCCAATATTAAAATCAAACAATTTAATAATCTATAATAACAAATTTTTAATATTAGGAAGTTGCAAATTTTTTGAAACGAGTTAAATAAATAAATAAATCATTGTATCTCACAGATATACATAAAAAATAATATCTACGCTTGTTAATTTTCTCTAAAGATAAACATGAATTTGAATGATTATTCAGAAAAAAATTTTGGAACACGCATTAGTTCATTTTTTCATGGGTCTTCACAAAATTTTGAAGGACTTCAAGAAATTTAATCAGATTTCAAGAGATTCGACGTGATTTCAAAAGATACCGAAAGATTTAGACGGATCGTGGGGAATTTCGAGGAATTTTAAGAAATTCATAGCGAGTTCCGCGGATTACAAAGTATTTTATGAGATTTCGAGGGATTTTAAGGGATTTGAAAAGATTCCAAAATATGTGGACGGATTTTAAAGGATGTCAAAGGAACTTCAGAGATACCAAAGTATTTTCACGAATTTCGCAGGATGTCAGGGGATTTAAATTGAAATTCGAAGATTTGAAGGTATTTGAACGAATTTCAAAAGATTTCAAAAGATTTGTAAGAGTTTTAAAGAATTTTGAGGGACTTCAAAGGATTTTGAGAGTTTTTAATTGGCTTCGATGATTCCACGGGATTTCTTAGGATTTTAAGAGATTTCATATGACTCGAAAGTATATCCACGAATTATAGAGGGTTTCGTAAGATTTCAAAAGATTCAAAGAAATTTCTGAGGATTTTCGAGTACTATAAAAGATTTTAAGAGATTTCAAGAAATTTAGTGGTTTTTAAAATATTTTAATAGATATCAAGAGGCTCCGAAAGATTTCCACGGATTTAACAGATTTCAATAAATTTTAAAGGGATTTCGGAGATTTCCAGGGATTTCGTAAGATTTCAAAAGATTTAAGGAAATTTCTAAGGAATTTTGAATACTATAAAGGATTTTAAGAGATTTCAAGAAATTTTAGTGGGTTTTAAAATATTTTAATAGATTTCAAGAGGCTCCGAAAGATTTCCACGGATTTCACAGATTTCAATAAATTTTAAAGGGATTTTAGAGTTTTTCAGGGATTTCGTAATATTTCGAAGTATTTTACGGAGTCTCAAGGATTTTAACCGATTTTTAGGAATTTTAAGGGATTTCCATGGATCTGAAAGGATTATAAGGGGTTTCTAGGGATTTTTAAATATTTCAAATCAATTCACGGAATTTCAAAGTATCTTTAAGGACATAAAAAATACCTAAGTATTTTCAAAAATGTTCAAGGGTGTCAGGGAATTTCAATTAAATTTTCAACGTTTGAAGGGATATCAAGGGATTTCCAGGAAGCACAAACGTTTCAAAGGGATTTCAAGACATTATGTACGATATACGTGGACTTCAACGGATTTAAAGGGATTCTTCAAAATCTCGCAAAATTTCAAGTGAAGGCACGGGATTCTTAGGGATCTGTGATGATTTCAAGATATACCAAAAGATTTCCAAAAATTTTGAAGGATGTCAGAGGATTCTGAATGGATTTCGGAGATTAAAAGAGACTTCAAGAAATTTGATAACAATTCAAAAAATTTCGTGGGATTCCGAAAATTTTGCAAAGATTTCAAATAATTCTTAAGAATTTTGAGGGAAATTTGAATATTTAAAGCGGTTTCGATGATTTCATGGGATTTAAAAGGATTGAAAGAGATTGCAAAAGATTCCTAAGTATATCCACGGATTTCAGAAGATTTCCTAAGATTGAAAAAAATTTAATGGAATTTCAAAGGATTTCCGAATATTATAGAGGATTACAAGGGCTTTCGAGGAATCTCAACGGCTACTGAAAGGTTTTAATGGACTTTAACAGATTCAGAAAGATTCTCACGGATTTAAAAGATTTCAATGAGTTTTGAAGGAATTTTAAATATTTCAAAGGATCTCATAATATGCCGAAATATTTCAAATAATTTTATGTATTTTACCAGATATTTAGAGATTTAATGGGATTTCCACAGATTTTGAAGGATGATGAGACATTTTCATGGGTTTTTGAAGAATTCAAGCGATTGCAAAGATTTAAAAAGATTTCACGGAATCTCAAAGTATTTTAAGGGATTTCCACAGTTTTCAAAGGATTTCAGGGGATTTCCAGGGAGCCTAATCGTTTTAAAGGGATGTCAAGAGATTATGTGCGAAATTTATGGAATCCAATGGATTTCGAGGTACTTTCACTAGATTGAAAAAATTGTAAGGGATTTTCAAATTTTGTAGAAGAATTCACGGGATTTCAATAGAATGCAAAGATTTTCAGGGATTCTACGAGATTTCATGAAATGTGCACCAGATTTTAAATGATTAATTCCATTTTATATGCATAAAATGAATAATATCTACGTTTGTCAATTTTCTCTAAAGACAAACATGAATTTGGCTGATTATTTGAAAAAAAATTTTGTAACGTGTATTAGGTTATTAGGACAGTATGACTTATCGTCCGCTATTGCAGATACTAAGTATGCAAAATCTGAAAAATGAATTGCTGTCCTTATGAAAATCATCATTACTGATTTTGAAAAAAATGACAAAACTTAAGTTTTTCGTCTTCGAAAGTAGTAATATTATGCTCGAAATTACATGCAAAAAAAAACTAAAACTTCGCCTGAAAATATTGTAGTAGAAATCAGCATTCTAACTGACATCGTCTAGTGACAGAAAAACTACATAGCTTAAGGTTGTTAGCAAATAATAATTATTTATTTATTAAAATATCCATTGTTCATTTATCAAAATCTCAACTCATCTTAGTAATTCTTTAAAGCTTGAAGTCAAAAGGGTTATAGTAACCTTTTCATGTTTAAATTACTTATTACTAAATATTCTTTCTTATTCATATTTATCATACCAAATTTTTTTCCAGATTTTTTGGATAAGGCTTCTAGCTCTCTAGAACCATAACTTTCAATTTTTGGATATTTAGTGAGATTGCATAAACAATTGAACATTATAAATTAAATTCCCTCAATAATTGGAAGAACCAAACATTGGTGAGGGAAAAGTGGAAGAATTTCGAAATCAGATTTTGCGACAACCCAGCTTTAATAGTTTATTGTAACTAGACAGGAATAATAAAAAAAATTAATATTATATTTTCTTCATTTCTTTATGAAGAATGCATGGATGCTGAAACTATTTTGACATTTATATTTATTCTGTACTCCATTACTATTGTCTCTAGTTTTCACGATTCCGGTGAAATAATTGTTTATATTTAAACGATTATCATTATTATTTGTTTTCTTCTCCAGCAGTAAAAAAACGTCAATATTTTGGAATACTTCTAACTTCAAATTATGAAACTTCAACAGTTCTACTTTGAAAATATTTATTTTTAAGCATTTTCAGTCTTAAGACTTGAAATTTGTCCAATGCTTAAATTACTCAATTTTGAACATTTTTATATTGTTACATAATTTTCTTTCTCTAACTAATATAGAATGGTTATATTTTGCAAACGCTACATTTATGATCATCGTTTTAATTGAAGATTGTCAGATGTATCCGAAAGAGATTGAGATAAATTTTTGAAGTTAAAAGTCAATTACATTTATTTTTATTCATCAAACATTTAATAAAGTGAAATTAAAAATAGAAGTGGCTTAATGGACGGGACATTAGGTATGATATTTATTAATTATATTTGATCAATAAATTTCGCGTTAATCCTAAACAGCTGGATGACTAGCCACGTCCTTTGTTTAAACTATTCATCGATGAATATTCTGAATATATAAAAATCATTTCTTCTTCCATCTGACAAAATAGATTATAAAAACAAATAATGACGACTGGATGAAGACCATTTAGTAGTTCCTACTACAAGCTGTGTTGAGTTTTTAATCAAGAAAGAATTTTGAGTCAAGAAAGGAAAAACTTTGAACCAAATTGTTTAGTTGTCTACGAAACATTTGAATTTTCACCCCGAAAAGATGAATTTTCACAAAAATAGTTGAGTCCTCGGGGTCGTATCAAGTGGCACGCGGCAACTCGTATATGACCGTCCGCGATAAAAGGGACCTAACGTCCAAAAAATCGATTCTTAGTTTTTTGCACCAGTTGATAGTCTTTTATTTGCACTTTCATAATGAAAAAATTATTCTTTTCCAATCGCTCCTCCTGTGAAATGTAGCTCCCCGGCGTTAGGTCCCTTTCTTCGCGAACAGCCATATTTTGCAACATATCTCTCATTCACATTCATCCAGAAGTAGAGTTCCACGGATAATTTGAACTACAAGTCAAATTTTTTAGCGAATACTTTTTTTAAATTACCACACCTAACAGTTCTCTTCAATCCTTGAAGCAATATTATTTAATTTTGTCTTAACTTCTCCTTAATAAACAACACAGCTCCACAAAAAAAATAGTTGTTAGCCCCAGAAACCAGAATAGGCTTACCCCACGTTTTTAATGTTGCTGAATTCGAATCCGGAGCCGTTTTGGCTCTATCACGTCTTATTTCGTTCCTAGCCTCAAAAAAACGTACTAAATTTGTAATTTTACGTGAAAAATGCATTTTTTCAATACCAAGTGGTCATATCCTATGTTTTCGAGGTCGCTGAGTACGAATCCAAAGTCGTTGTGGTTTTACGATGTCACACTTTGTCTCTAACTAAAAAAAAACGTGGAGAATTGGTAATTTTGTGTAAAACATGTATTTTTCCAATGCAAAGTGATCGTAACGTATGTTTTCTAAGTTCCTGAGTCCGAATTCACAGCAACTTTATTTAATTCACGTACTTCTTGAGTATCGCACTCTTTTGTCTTCGAAAAATCGACGTGCTGGATTTCGCTTCCTTTTAACTTCTTTCTGTGTATGTTCTCTCCTTAATGTCCAACAAAAGTCTGCCATCATGTTTATATACCACCTCCCTTGGTAGCGACATTCCATCTCTTCAATATCTTTATGGAATCTTTCTCCATGCTGTTCACTGTAATCACCCAAGTTCATTGGAAAATAGTCAATATGGGAATTCAATACATGTAAGTTCAAGCTCATATCACATCCCATTCTACAGAAGTTCTGTATCATGTTTCTCATAATTCTTTTGTAATAATCACTCTCTTGGTCCCTTGAAAAATTTTCGACAACTTTCTTGAGGCTAAACCAAGCTACTTTTTGCACTTTGTTCATAGTTGTGACGAAACTCTGATCCCTACACATTATCCGGATTTGAGGTCCATCGAATATTCTTGCTTTTAGTTTTGCGTCTGATAGTTCTGGGAATTGTCCTTCAAGATATACAAAACAGCTATCTTCTTCTTCTAAAGCTGATACAAACTGCTTCACCATGCTCAGTTTTATATGCAGAGGCGGCAGTAAAACTCTCGCCGGATCCACTAGTGGGAGGTTGATGATGTTCTCTGGTCCTGGATCAATAGTTTCTCTGGCTGGAAAATCAATCTTTTTATAATGATTAAGTCGGTCTCTACTATCCCACAAATCCCCACATATCCGCCAATTGTGTTCTAAATATTTCAATTTATCCGAAATCAGCTTGATATTTTCGTAATTCTCCTTCAACGTAGTTGCATGTGCTCCCGGTATGGGAGCAGAAACATTCGTATTGTGAAGCAAAACAGCTTTCAAACTTCTCTTACAGAAATCTATGACTAGTCTCCATTCGATAGCTCTGTAAATCCGTGGTTTCAATTCATCCATCAATCCATTTATATTTTGAGTATAGAAACCAAGAGTTCAGTTGTTTCTTTGGATAGTTCTAGATCGTTCAATTCTTCTTTTGAAAAAAGTTGTGGTTTCTTTTCATCACTTCCTACATATTCATCGTCAATGCAGATGAACTGGAGCATTCTTCTCCGCTAGCGTCTTCTTAGATCTCTAAACTTTCCCGAGAAGAAATACATCCGATTCCTCCAATACCTTGCTCAGCTGTATTGCACATCTTGATGAGTCTTATTACTGTCGTAACATTGACGTAAGCAATGCTTCTTTCATTTTACTTTTTGGATTCAGTGACATTGTTCTTGCAGAAATAGCAATCCTCTTCACAAGTGGGTTCTGCCCATAAAGTTGGACTTTTTTAATTTAACATCTTCAATATTTTCATTTTCATTTCAACGAGAGGAACAAAGATGCATGCATCACCTGATATCGCTGTGGGATCAAACATATAATTTTGCAGTGCAAATTACGCTGAGCGAGAAATCGGACGAGTGGAGTCTGGTCTGTTGAATTCGAAGTTTTCCGAAAGTTACGAATCAAAGATTAAATGCTGAGACTGAAGTACCGAACCGACTCAAAATTTGTATACAAAGACGTCAAAAACATAGGATATGACCACTTTGCCAAAAAAAATGCATGTTTTATATAAAATTACCAATTTGACACGTTTTTTTTTAATTAGAGAGACGAAGTGTGATGTCATAAAAACCACAAGGACTCCGGATTCGTACTCAGCCACCTCGAAAACATAGGATAAGACTACTTTGCATTGAAAAAATGCATGTTCTAATGAAATGACCAATTGCCATGTTCTTCCGAGATTAGACACGAAGTGTGATGTCATAGAACCACAACGATTCCGGATTCGTATTTAGCGACTTCGAAAACATAGAATATGACCAATTTTCGTAGACGGGATTCATGTTTGTCCCGAAAATTATCTGCAATTACATTTTGCTTAACAAAAAATAGTTGCAACACAATTAATTTTCGTGAGTTACCACCCTTGAACTGTAGCTTGAGACTTTAACATTGGAAATTCAAAAGTGCTATTTGCGCATTATTTTTCAAGTATTTTTACAGAAACTGACTTTTGATTTCAGAAGCCTTCAGGGAAATGAGAGTTCAAAGACAAGAATTTACATTTTGTTCGACCGAAAATAGTTACAGCACACGTGATTAATTTTCGTGAGTTACCACCGTTTAACTATAGTTTAGACTTTAAGATTTAAAAATCAAGAGTGCCATCTGCGTATTCTCTTTCAAGTATTTTTATCGAAACTGCCCGTTTATTTTAAAAGCCTTCAGGAAAACGAGAGTTGGGAGAGAAGCCTTCACATTTTATCTATCAAAAAATAGTTACAGCAAAATTAATTTCCGAGAGTTATCACCCTTGAACTGTGGTTTAGACCTTAACATTTTGAAATCAAAAGTGCGATTTGCGCATTCTTCTTCAAGTATTTTTACAGAAACTGATCTTTAATTTCAGAAGTCTTCAGGAAAACGAGAGTTCAAAGACAAGCATTTACATTTTTTTAAACTAAAAAGTAGTTGCAAAATTCGTAATTAATTTTAGTGAGTTGCCACCTTTAAACTGCAGTTTAAAATTCAACATTTAAAAATCAAAAGTGCCATTTGCGCATTCTTCTTCAAGTATTTTCACAGGTTTGAACTTCTATTTCAGGAGCCTTCAGGGAAACAAGATTTCAGAGACAAGCATTTACATGTTGTTCAACCAAAAATAGTTACGACAATCGTCATCACCTTTCGTGAGTTACCACTCTTGAACTGTAGTTTAGACTTTTACATTGAAAAATCAAAAGCGCTATTTGCGCATTATTTTCTATGTATTTTCACAAATACTGACCTCTTGTTTCAGTAGCCTTCAGGGAAACAAGAGTTTGAAGAGAAGCAATTACATCTTGTTCAACAAAAAAAGTTACAACGCACTTAATTAATTTTCGTGAGTTACCACCCTTAAACTGTAGTTTAGACTTTAACATTGAAAAATCAGAACTGCAATTCGCGCATTATTTTTCAAGTATTCTTACAGAAACCAACCTTTTGTTTCCCGAAGTCGTGACACGCAAATGAGCTCAAAGACAATCACTTACATTTTAGTAAAGCAAAAAGGTCACTCTCCGTATACTTTATTCATTATTTTTTCTCTCACTGGTTTACTCAATTTTTTCACTTTTCTTATGTGATGTGCAGATATGAGTGTTGGCTTCAAGGGTTGGGTCATGCGTTTGAGGCAAATTGCCCTTTCCCCATATTAGTTCGGCTCCAGCATCCATGCAACAAAAATTCTCTGAATTCGATAATCCAAGATTTTTTTAATGCGAAAAAATGTCAATATTTTGAATTTTTAAGAGAAGTCGGCCATAGATTTTTCTTCTCTTTATAGAATGCAAAAGCAAAATTTCATGAATCCGTTCATGAATTTCAAATTGAAACTCTACAATTTTGGACGTTTGAGTACAGCTATTGGCTTTCGACGAAAGTCAACATCAGCAAATTTATCTTTCCAGCCTTTTAGCTCAAAATATTAAAAGGCTGCAGCATTGTACTAATGTGAATTTGAAACTATAAAATTTTGGACATATTAGGTTACAACTAATTATTTAGCTAAGGATTGGCCTTAATTGTTTCCGAACTATGAAATACAAATATTTTCAAACGATGCGTTATTTTGAAAGACTTAGAAATGGAAACAAACCATTTTCAATGTTTCGATATATGCTTGCAATTCAAAGTAGTTTGATATTGAACGATTCAAGTAGAGAATAATTTAATGTTAAAAGTTGGAACAAGATTTAAAAATTTTGACTTTACAGTTTTCAAAACTTAAATGAAAGGGGAATGTCAGAAAACTTTTATAATATTCAGAATCATTCTTCTTCTCCTTTATGACAAGTGTTTTAGGTATGGCAGAATGGAAAACTCATTAACTGTAACAGAAAATTGAAGAAACATACGTTATAAGTAGGGAAAATTATGCAAAAGTTGTCACTTCAGAGAATAGACCATTGGAATTTGATATAATATGTGCAAACAAATTTCTTGGAGGTTTTGAATAAAATATTCGGAGATATTATGCGTGAAAAATGTTCAAGAAGAAAAACTGATTTCCGGTATGATAAGAAAAAATATGACTATATTATGTAAACCGTTTTTATAGAATTAAAGTTGTTTCTTGGTAGATTTTTGCATTGTCATCAAAGTTCAGAACCTAATTACAATATGCTCAAGGCCAAAGTGTTTCCGTTTTGCATCTACAGTTATTAAAGAATTTTTTGTTACTTGGTGCGTTTTTGAAGAGTAGGTAAGAAAGAGTAGGCCACTGTGACAATTGCTTATTTTGATTCGTCTCACTGAATAGCGCCGAAAACAACTTCACAGAACATAGACTAATAATGCTAACAATCATTTTCTCTGTTGGGTGAGGTTTGACAAAAGATCTTGTGTACCAACCTTTTGTCTCCTCCGAGATCGGAAAGTGTTAATAAATTTCGGTTCAATCATTTTCTTTCAATATTTCGGATAATTATTGCTCCTTCACCTCACTGGAACAATTTCAGTTTCTAATTCATCAGTGATATTTCATAATGAGGCGTAAGGAAGTATTTTTTCATTATACTTTTTTCACAAGAAGCGATAACCTACTCTTCAAAGAGAAGCGTGAAAATAAGCTTCAAAAATGTTTTATAAAAAAGTTAAAAACAGGTGAGTAATAGATTTTATGAACGGTTTTTTTTTGCGGAAATAAGTAAATGGATAGCTAAGGTTTCCCGTGGTTTTAATTACTGTTCTCCGTTATTTTCTATAAAGTATATAAAATCTTTGGGATTTTGTGTGACCTGCTCTTGCACAGTTTCCCCTTAAACGTCAAAAATATTTGTTTCAAAAATATTAGCTTCTATTCATTAATTTCATTTTGTTATACAATTGCGAAGTTTTTCGAAATCCATCCCCAAGAATTTTATATATTATCTATTGAACATTATTTTATTTTACACTCATGTGTTTCTAAACTTTATATAATAAAACAAACCCATCTACAGAACATGAATAAAAAAACAAAAGCATCTCTGGGAACCAACTTCATGCTGCGAACGAAAATAGTAAACAGTAGGACAACTAAATTTAAAATGTCGACGAAGATTCACTTTTCCTTTCCAACAGACCCAACATTAATTGAATTACATAACAAATAAGGCTAACGTTCAATAAATCGTGTTTTTATTCAGAAAAATTACACAATTTTTATATAAACATTGTTGTTTATTTATGTGTCTTCTATAAAATACGTGATATTTTCAATTACTGAGATCCCTGCTGATATACAGTACTGATTCAGTACCATTCAGTTTTATCTACCTTACAATCCGTAGAATCTGAATGTTTATATTTTAAATAAAAATATTTCAAAATTTTCATCCGGTACATGTCGCATTTGAAGACAAACATTTTTTCCAACAACTCACATGTGGAGGAAATGAGACACAGAGTTGAAAATTTGGGAAATGACCGTAGCTGATGATTGACCTTGGAAAATCAGAGGGTGAGAGCGAACGCCTGCTTCTCAGCTCCCTCTCATGCTCCAAGGTTGGGCCTCAGCTACGCTCATCTGCCCTCAAAGAGTAAGCACACTTCGGTTAGAGAAGACCGAGTGTTATAGAAGCAGTACTGTCGCATTGTCGATTATGTTCCTTTTCAGTGTCGTTCTGTTCGGTAGGGACTTGGCAGGCCTATGTATGAATGATTTTAAGGACGATGTTAAGCTCCAGCTCCTCCTCTCACAGCTCTTTCTGCCGCAGCCCTTACCACAGCTTGATATGCTTCGTACATTCGGTCGTAGTGAGGGGTCTTGGGGGCAAGTGATACCCACCTTCCATTTGTGCGGTCAACGAACGCATAAAACTGCATTCTATATTCACTATCATTTATAAGCTCCATGCCCACATTTTGGTTGGGTACTCGAGGCCCCTGGTTCTCCTCCAACATAATTTCGGTCACCTCATCATTCAGGGGATTCACCTGATACTTCACATAGCCCCTGTTAGGAATTTTCCTAAAGACCCAGTCGCGTTCACCTGATCGTGCTCTTACTACATAAACAGTAGGTCTTCCATCCTCTGATGAACAATCTACACAAAACGAAAAAAAAGATTTTCACTGCTTTGCACAAGAAAAAGAATGATATCAGAGTTTCTTTTCATTGGAATCAAACTCGTGAAACAAAAGAAGTTTTTCTCACCATCGAGTTCATGTTGATGTTCTTGTTGAGTTTATGCCCGTGCATTTTACTGTTCATGAAGTCACCAATAACCAAGGTATGAACTTGATGTGAAAAAAATTACTTTGTATCACCAATAAAATCTCAATGAAAGGTTCCTCAAAGGCCTTTATTTGACACCAGTTTTGCGGGGTCGGATTTTGCGACTAAGCAGCTGAAAATTTTGGTCCAGTTTTTTGCATACGTATTCTAAATATTATTCTCTTTTTCCTCTCGAAGCTATTTTTTTAGTAAAACTGTTTCTATTTTGTTTGAAAATCAAAAAAGTGCAATTGTAGTGTGCCCCGTATAAGGCAATCAATCAGGGTGCATCATGAAAGGAAGAAACTGTCTCACTTCAACTCGTGCTCTGTTCGTCAGTTTTTGGAATTTTTGAATGAAATTTTCTGCAAATATACCTTAGGGTATCCTTCGATTCATAGAGGAACAGTAATTCAAGATAACAATTTTGAAAAATTTTTATTAATTTTTTTCTGATGCTCGGCGTGAATCGGGCTTTTGTAACTTCCAGCGTTACGTTATTCGAGCGAATTTTGAGCAAGCAAAGACTTCTCTTGACAAAAATGTGGAGAAAACTATGATCAAGTTTTTTGAAAAGTTTTCGATCAAAATAATGTTCACACCTGCATTCGGCTTAACTCCTAAGTGACCTTGAACACTCGCATTGTAAACAAACCTATGCAAAGGCTCATTGCACTTTTTCTAAATCCATTTTCGAGTCCATTTTGAAATAAAAACAGATCAGTTAGTCCTTATTCACTTGATAGTTCACATCTGAGTGTAAAGATTATATTGAATCTTGTTTGAGTATTTTTTGCTTCTTAAAGGTGATTTAATAAAAAAGTGGCGATTTTTCATTTTACATTAAAATGGAAAATATACTGCAACCTTTTCGAGGTAGAAAACAAAAAAGAGATGAAAGCACATGGGCACGAAATTTACGAAAAACTTGCAAAAACAAGGTAAATGTTTGAATAATTTGTCTACTCAAATTAAAAATCTCTACTGTTTATATCATTTCCCAATAATTTTTTATTATTAGAATTTCATAGAATCAAATCATGCACAAATAAATAAATAATATGCAAAAATAATAATATTTTAGCTGCTTATGCGTAAAAAAATTTGAAAAAATAAAAATTGGAAAACAATCATCAAACAAAATTTAGATCAAAAATATTAGTTTTACATGTATTTGTAGGGAGAAGAATAGATATTAAAATCGAAGAATCCCGAAAAGGTACACATGCCAAAAAACTTTTTAATTCATTGAAATCTTGTTGCAAAAAGAAATGTTTGTTTCTCAGTACGTTAATGAAGTGCAATGATCCGAAATAGGTTAATGCTCATAAAGTTTCACGATTAGTAACCTGGACGTTTTTATTTTCCACTGCTGAAAATGTAATCCCTGTA
>JAUMHM010087136.1:0-10536 GCA_032362435.1 Melikaiella ostensackeni | reverse complement strand
TTTTTTCAGCAAACACCAACCATTGGTGTTTGGGTTTCTCCGTGTGGAAGGTTAGGATTTTCTGAGCTCTATTGTTACAGGAGATGAAACCTGGGTGGCTCATTACAATCCAGAGACAAAAAGACAGTCGTCACAGTGGCGTCACACCAGCTCCCCATTCGCCAAAAAATTCAAAATTTCAATTTCGAGCAAAAAAATCATGGCTTCTGTATTTTGGGACCAATGGGATCATTTTGATCGAATTCCTGCCTCAGCGGGAGATCATCAACGCAGAAAGATACTGTTGAGACCCTAAAAAAGCTTAAAAGGGCGATTCAAAACAAGCGGGGGGGAGGGAATGTTGACGAAGGGAGTGTGCTTCTTGCATGACAGCGCTCGTCCGCAGACAGTCTTGACCATCAAAGCACTTTTGGATTCATTCGATTGTGATGTTCAGAACCATCCCGTTTCTTTCCCTGACTTGGCGCCTTCAGACTACCACCTGTTCACCTACCTGAAGACTCACATGGGTGGAAAAATATTTTCCACCGACGAGGAGGTGAAAACAAAGGTCCTGAAGTGGGGGAAGGCGGTGGCGGGAAACCTTCGAGGAGGGCATCAAAAAACTTGTGCTACGGCTCACTACTTGCATAGAACGGGAAGGCGACTACGTGGAAAAAATACTTGACATGTATACGAAGAAAACTCTGCAATTATTTTTTAAATACATTTTTTTTAAATTAGAAAAATTGAGTACTCTTACTTTCTGGAAATCTCTCGCAACAGTTGTGTAACAGTAACATAGCAGTTTTGTGATAACAAAATAACAGTTATGCAATTGTTACGGAAAATCAATATAACAGTTACGTTACCGTTATATAATCTGAACGTAAAGGCTATGTAACATCAATATAACTGTTAGGGGCCGTTCAATTATTACAGGGTGTCTACTCAAAGCCTGAGAAAAAGTTTCCTGACAATTCTAGATTTTTTCCAGGTATTTCTAGATTTTTCCAGGTATAATTTTTCTCAATAAGGAGCCATTCAAGTATAAAGTGTTGTATTCTTTAAAGCAATCAACCCTGTACCCTTTCAAATTCAAAGCATTACAGAATTTCACTGTTTCGTAAAAAAATCGTATTTTTGGATTGAAATTTCAACAGATTGGTTGGAAATTCATTTATTTGATGGCAAATTAATTTTTTTCATGTAAATTTATATTTTCGGATTAAAAATTCAAATATTTTGCTGAAAATTCGTCGTTTCAGTTTGAAAGTTTATTTCTTTTGGTAGAAGTTTCATCTTTTTTCGTTAAAAATGCAATTGGTTGGTTGAAAACAATTCTATTTTGGTTGAGGATTTAACTATTTTGTTGAAAATTCGACTATTTGGTTGAAAATTAACTTTTTTCTTGAAGATTCATATTTTCCGGTTCAAAGTTCAACCGTTTTGTAGAAAATTCGTGTTTTAATAGAGTCGACTAAAAACTGAATCTTAACGAAACGGAAACAAAGTCTATGGCTTAATGTCTCTATTTTTACATCCTCATCAGAAAGGTATTAGATTTGTGTCAAATTTTACGCCCCCCCCCCCTGTTCGTCAAATGTCCACGTTTTGAGTCCCTCTGAACCCGAAAAACAGGTTATTACGAATGTGTCTGTATGTCTGTGAGCACGATAATTTTTGAAAAAATTAATCTATTAGATTAGCTTTTGGTACACTCTTTTAGTGTCAGAAACTGAAGGTCAAGTTCGTTGACCAGATATTTTGGATGAAAATTCAAAAAGTTGAAGCATTTTGAAAATTTTTGAGGCTATTTTTTCAAGATTTAAAAATTCTTTGTGCGGCTATTCGTAGTACTCAAAAACTCGAACAATTTATCCTCATGACTTTTTTCGATAAAAAAAATTATGAGAGTTGTAGCATTTTCAAAATTCAAAAAAAAGAAACGAAAATCAATATTTTAAGCCAAACAATGCACGATATGAAGAAAAGTCAAAAAAAGGAAAACGTTACTTTTCAAAAGGAATTTTCGAATTTTATTTAAAAATCGAAAATTCAAATTTTGAGCCAAATAACGCGAGATACGAAAAAAAGTTGTGGTATCAAAATTGTTGCTTTTACGAAGATCCATAAGCTTTCTTCTGAAAATTTGTTGGTAGGAGGCATTGTTTGTTTTTTAAGTATGGAAAATGATATTGGAATATTTTAATTTTAATTTTTGAGCCAAACGACGCGAGATAAGAAAAAAGGCAGAAAAGTAGAATTTGTGCTTTTGAAAAGTCAAATAAAATTGACGTTAAACATTTCTTTATGAAATCAATCGTAAATCATTAGGATAATGTTTTAATCGTCTTTTTAATTATTTATTTGTATACATTATACGGTGAGCGTAGAAAATCGAGCGTGAAGCGTGAATATTATGATGAAAATGTATTCCTTAAGGCCGATACAACCTTGAGCAAATAAATGTCCTTTTTCGTTTGAAATCAATAACAAATTTAGTAATTTGTTCACGAACTTCATATAACGCCGAGCGCGAAACATGATGACCGAATCGTGCTCCCTAGGCGCGCTCAAACTCCCGAACGAAGCGAGCTGCGCGCGAAAGCACGCGATGAGAATGTGCCCGCGAGGCAAGCAGACTTTTTTGAATATTTCACCATGATTGGTAACTTCGGCAAGGTATGTGGTTTTGATTTTCCGGCGAGAGGTTTAGGTGTAAATCATATTTAAATAGTCATAAAAGGGGGGATTTAGCCAAAACGCTTCGCATGTGCCTGTCTCGCGGGGTTTACTATTATTTTATTACTATCGGTTTTTGAGAAACAGAAAGCTAATCTTCATGATTCTCAGCTCTTACTTTTAAATTCATGAGTAAAAGTAATAGTTTCGATATTACAAAGAGATTAAATGTCTGGGTCTTGTTTAAAATTACCACGTGGTCGATAGTTTCAAATGAGAATTTTAAATTACAAAGGGCTCGACTTCGTAGCATAAATTGGTAAGATTGGGGTCTCCTTTCGTTGTTTAATATATAGCTTCTCTCTCTTCCTTAATTCCAATTACGGCCTAATTTTTGACAGTTGAACCTTGAGGACACCGGAGTACGACAGGCATTTATATTTATATAGAGTATTCATCGAATGTTAAATCTAAAAATGCTATCCGTTTTTACGTATCACGTAAAATTTATGAAATACGTAAAAAATATGATATATATTGGAATTTTTAAAGCAAAATTTCAAATAATTAATAATTGTGAAAATCCATGGATTCTGATTTTTAAACTTTTGAGTTTTTGATTTGGAAATTGAAAAAAAAGTTATATTTGAAGCTCTTACATCTGACCTCTGCACTGCAACTTTACTACAAAAACCCTTTCTACCTGGTTCGCTGTAGCCAGATGCTCTTTCAAGGCAGCCTCTGCAGTTTCTTCCTATTTAGGAAAATTCCGATTATACTTGCAAAACCAAGCCTATGAGCCTTCAGAAAATATTTGAGGGCTACTTGGATCTTTGAAAAGTGCTATCTGGAATATTTAGTGCATTTACAGTGAATTTTTATCGGTAGGGTTTAATGAACATGTGGTCTCAAAAATTGTGTTGGATTTGGAAAACAAACTCCCTGTGATTAGAGTACCATTAAATGCTTCCTTGGTGAGATTTCAAATCAGTTCTTTTTTTTTGGATTTATAAATCGGAGTCTTATTTCTTTTTTCGATAATAAACTTGTCGTTAGTGTCCTTAGTTATTATTGTTCTATAGGCTTTATCATTAGCGGCTAGCGCCCTAAAATGAATTACAACAAGTGGAGTGGATTTGAAGGAATGTTAATTGCAATGCACTGAGGTTACAATATTCAGAGACCAAGAATGCCCTAATATAAAGGCGCGCAAGTGTTTCTACCATGAAAATTAGGAACGAAGAGACCCATGTTTACCTAAGGGCACCGAGATTTACAAAAATTGATAGAAAATGTCGAAAATAGGCGTCAGTTGCAAGCCACGAGAAGAATTGTTGAAGGAAATAATATAATTTTATGAAACTCTATTTCTTTTACAATTTTCTCTGGAGATTGGATTTTTGCGATTCAAATGAAAACGTGTAGAAATCACTAGACATGTGAAAATGAATTTGTTACTTTTTCATAATTGAAAGTTTATTACGATTTCGATAATTTGGCTGCTAAGAGTGCCATACTTGATGTCAGTACTTGAAATTAATATATACTACCTGAAAAATATTGGCATTTTCTCGTGTATTCATTTTCAGGATATAACACAAAACTTAAATTGACTATAAAAAAAAATAGAATTGAAGCGGGTTCTTACACGAAAGACCTGAATCATACAGTTTTATTAGGAACTTTTAAATAAATTTCTTTAGAGCAAAATTTTTTACTCTATATAACTGAAAAATTCCGTCTCTCCACATACTACAATTTGAAATATACTTGTCGAGATTTTGAAAGTTTGAAAATAATTTTGAAAACAATATGGTTTAAATGGCAAATCTTTCATTCTTTCCAGTGTTTTGAGAAATCGGAAAATCTGGGGAATTTCCGTAATTTTTGGAGGCAGGCGCGGTTATCACGTGGCTTTTTGGATAATCAGAGTGAAATACTGACGCGGCCCTCAGCCTCGTGGAATTAAACACACTCGATATTTGTGCGGAAAAATGTGATAAGTTAAGCAGATACATTTTTAGACTTCAAAGAATCTCTTATCGTTCTACGAACTCAGAACTGACCTTAAATGCAACCCGTTGCAATATAGATAGAATATCAGACTCAGAGGAAGACAAGTGCAGTCAAGCTGATGTATAACCATTCAGAGTAGTCGCGGTCATGGTTCAAATTCCTGCCCCATCACGGTTAACGATACGACGAGGAACAGTAATATTACAACCACTGCAAACATGTCCGCTGACGGCACGAATAGCCAGGTTACCTTCGCGAGTATGCAAGTCGGAACGCGTTCGGCAAGAGTCGTTCCTTCTAGGTTCTCTAATCTGACAGAACTAGCAATGATTTTTGCATATGAAAACATCGCAGGCGTACATTTCTCATAAATTTTCGGCATTCCGGAAACATCAAGGTCTCAATTAGGCAACTTCTCGTTAAATCGAAATAGGTTGCGTGGTACCGATTTGCCGGATATCGAATAAATCAGAACAGAAGATGAAACCGGGGTTACTTTGAGTAATTTAAAGTTATCAGAACGAGCTAATAGCACTCTTATTAAGCGGAAACACCAGGGTTGATAGACAGTCTCAAATTAAAAGGATAGTTGCCCTTAATTCTGGGAACTCAAACTTCAATTTGTCTGATGAACGTAATCTTGACAATCATCTAAAAATGGCTTAAGCAATGACGAGGCTCAGAATAGTATTCGATATCAAATTCAAACTCATATTCAAGGCTCAGGCGAAAGCATCGAGGGTTATCTAACGGTTTTGCAAGGTCTTATCGGCAAACTGAAGGATGAAATGCCTATATCTGAACGATTAGGCTATGTGTATAAGGGTCTTTCACCCAGGTATTATGATGTGGGTTTCCGTTCAGAATTTGGATCCTTCGATTAACTCGTGGCGATAGGTGGAAGCTGGGAGAACTCGTAGTGTAGAAAACAGTTACATAAACCGTTCCCATCGCCAGAAGACTCTTTTTCACCGAAAATTGTCTACAAAATGACTTCGGGTCAGCAAAAAGAACCTGAAAAATCCGACCGCCGCGATTCCTGAGGAAATTTATAAATTTCCCTTTTTATCGACATACACAAGCAACCAGGGTAGACAGGAGACTAGTCAGCAACCTAAGGACAAGGGCGAAATCAAGGAGGGTATGAAGGCGGTCCCGCAGGGTATCTCTAAGTAGGGACGTGGTCAGCAGAACTTCGCTGAATCTGATGAAAACAGTACACCAAACCCCGGCTTCAAGAACCAAACCAGATTGTTTGCTTTAATTGCAAACAGTCTGATCACTTTCAAAAAGGGCGTTCCTCCCGCAAAAAGTTATTCTGCTGTTTATGCAAAACTTAAGACTATGTGCCTATTTGCACAGCAGCATTTTTTGCTATGGCAGCAGAAACTGCTACTCTTGGGAACCAATCGGTAGCGTCAATTATAAATGGAATGCTTCTGATTGGCGGTCAAGCGCAGCAGTTTCTTCTGTTATTTTTTTTTTTTAAATTACACTATTTAATAGGCTCTATATAATTAATACTTGCCCGAGTGCTCGGGAAATGAGGTGAAATGTAGTGAGCCCGGTCTGCGCTGCTTCTTCGCCACTCGAGACCGGTAGTCCAAAATTGAAGACAATTTCGATGAACTCGAGTCCCGGTTATATTATGACAGTAGAGCCTGTTGTTGGCATGGAGAGTTTTAGGGTCGTTAACATGCCATCAGAAAATGAGATGGATATGCCAGGTGTTAAGAGCAATGATTTGAGTATCGAAAACGCAGTGACCATAGTCTGCACTGCCCATTCGAAACCTGAAACAGAGAATGATAATGAGGAAACGGTAAGTTCGTTGAACTCTGGGCCTCGAAATTGGTTTACGTCAAGACCAACTTCGATTGACCTCATAGAATTTACAGACTTGTATATATCGGCAGAATTGATTGTGGAAGCTCAGTTTCATAGGAATCCCGAGATCGGGCTTCGCTGCATCGTAGCCGAACTTAAACAGAACGTACCTGATCTTATTGCCGAAGGCTTAGAGAAAATTAGGGCTATAGGGGAAGGTATATCGGAAGCTGATCTGATTAGCGACATGTTAGAAACATCAGAAGTAGCCAGTAGGATTCATGTGATAGCTGCCATCGATTTTATTCCATTAGACACGCTGATCTGCGGGTTTGCTCGCGTTTTGATAAGGAAATCGGCTTGGGAAAAGATGGCGAAAGTTTCGAGTAGGCAGCTTGATTGCATTCAGAAATCTCTTATGATAGAGGCAAATGGCTCTACCGTTGCAATTATCAGTAAGGTGAACTTACCAATAATTTTCGGTGGGACCATGCGAACCTGTAAGGTAATAGTAGAAAACAACTTTGACACAGAATTAATATTAGGTTTGGCAGGCTAAGGAAAGTTGGACATGGCATTCCTCTCGTGATCGAGCAAAGTTTACATGCTGCATTCTGAAGGGAAATAGTATCCTTTGAAACAATGGTTAGTAGAAGAGGAGATCTGTAGTAGCTCTGCTCGCGAGTGAGGAGGAAGCTTTGTAGGCACTCTTGGAAATTAAGTTCCCTCCAAAATCGCAGGGACCATTGGGCGTGACCCATCTCATAAACCACTCCATTGATACAGTGATAAGCACCGAAATAAGATCAGATGTTTTTAATTACTCAGTCGACATTATAAGCGTGACCGAGACTTTCGCTGAGCACCTTCATTGGCTAGAAAAACTTCTCGATCGAGTATATGAGGCAAGGCTAACGATAAATCCGAATAACAGCGAAGTCTGTTGCTGAAGTAAAATATCTCGGATTTGTCGTGAATAAAGGTGGTCACAAGGTGGATAGATAGTTGTATGGAGTTCACTCACCATCTGTTGAGTCAAATGTGCAAAAGTATCAGAATCGTGCACATCACACACGAGGTTTATCATGTGCGAGCTAATCCCACGCAACGCGTAAATATCACCATATCGATCAATACGAAAGGACCTAAGAACGGGCACTTAGTTTTGGGAGCCCAAGTCCGAAGAATGATTGCAAAAGGCAAGAGAGTTGAATCACTTGCGATACTCGGTCTGCCAAAACTTGGATGAAGTGTAAGAAATTCAAGCTGAGTACTGTAACATGAACAAACGTGACAGAAGCTTTAGGGTGGGTGACCTAGTTCTCCGGCCGAATCGAAAATTATCAAAAAAGGACGTTTAACTCGTAGGTAAACTGTTTAACAAGTTTAAGGGTCCTTTCAGGATTGAACGTTGTTTGTCCCCGGTGGTTTCCACGTTAGTAAATAATCAAGAAAAATTTATCGATAAAGAACACGTGAAAATTTTAAAACCTTTCGTTGCTAAAGATTTGTCCTCGGCCGAGACTTTAGACCCGAACCCGCTTATCATTTTAGGACCTAATTATTGATGCGTGCTGGAGAGGATCCAGAAAGCAGCCGGATCAACGGTGGACTTCTTCCACCGGTTAGGGAGTCCCAGTCGTCCGCCAGCGACGGTGGTCGTCTCCCACCGGTGAGGGAGCCCCAGCCGACTACCGGCAATGGTGGACTCCGCCTTCCCGGAGACCAATGAAGGTCCTCCCGTACTAGGCTCCAGTTGGGACTCCGCCTTTCATCGCACAGCGCCAGTTCTTGAATTGCCGGGCTTAGCTCAGGGAGGGCGTATCAAAACCGAAGTCCTATACCGGCTCGATACTGTGGCCGTGTTTCAGTTGCAAGAAGCCGGGGCACAAGAGGCCACAGTGCCCCGACCCCAGGGTGGTGTACTGCTTCTGTTGCGGGGAGAAAGAATTCACGAAGGTGACGCCCCCGAAATGTCGTTGGATCTGGAGATCTGAACTGGTACTGGTAGGATGGATTCCGCGCTGGACTTGGATCTCATCGGGGAACCAGAAATGGTGGAGAAGAAGCTGCAGAGGTTCCCTATGGCGTAGAGGCAAAATGGACAATAGGAAAAACCCGAACAAAGTGACACTCTGCAGCTTTTTTTCTTTTTTTTCGGTTTCATATTTCCGCCGGTAGTTATTTTTTTGGTTATTGTTGGGTAGCGGAAAGTCGGTTCTTCCTGTCGTCGTTTTTCCGAGAGGTCCAAGCCGTTGGACAAACTGAGGTAGTCCCATATGCCCCAGGAAACCAAAGTAACAGGTCTTTTTTTACTTTAGTGACCTACTTTGCGGGGAGATTGGGAGGAAGTTACCGCAAACTTGAGAGGAAACATTACCGCAACGTAAAGAATAGTACCGCAGAGACTAGATCTATGATTTTCTTGTGGTTGACGATTTTGTTTTCTTCTCTTCAAGATGTGTTTGTTTCCTTCATGTGCTTGTGTTCCTTTTTTTATTTATTTCACTTCTTTCAGTATTGGGAGCGTTTTTTGTGAATGTTATACACTATGACATGGATCGAACCAAGTTGCCGAACTTCAAGCAGCCCGCAGTCCCTGGTTAAGGTGGGAGGAGTTGTGACGACGTGAATTGCACCTGTCACTTCGAAAAAACAACAACTCTGGCTGGCACCGGGCAGTAAAAATTCGTTGAAAGGAAACTCTTTTCCTCTCAATTTCATCTCGCACAGAGTTTCGGAGCGGGGGTTTAACTCCACAAGGGCACTTTCGGCACTCTTATAATTTTTTATTTCTTTGTCGTACTCCTTCCATTCTTGAAAAATGCGCACGAGTAGTGATTATCCACGACGGGGGATTGCCTGTCATGTCACGGTTCCGAGACTGGCCAGATTCATTACACTCAAAAGCCCATTAGCGGAAGCCCGGGGGATGGCACCTGATGCCAGAATTGGCAAGCTTCACTCAGAGAAATAATCCTTTTCTCATCTAAAATTAAAAGTTAGGAATAGGGAATGAGAAAATGAATTTATCCAGACCCACTGGTCTTCCTTTTTAACAAAACTCTTGCTCTGTTATGCCGCGACATTTCAAAGTAATGAAATGTTTCGGTCCTGTTTAAAAATACCACGTGGTCGATAGTTTCGAATGTGAATGTCTCAAATGTCTCAAAAATTTTCTCAGGCTGGGAAAACCAACTCCCTGCTATTAGAGTATAATTGAATGTTTTCTTGGTTAGATTTCAAATCAGTTTTTTATTATTTTTGATTTAGATAGCAAAGTTTTGTTCCTTTTTTGATAATAAATTTGTCGTTAGTATTTCATATGAGCAATGTAATTCAATCCACAAAACTGGGGTATTCACAGTAGACTCAACTTTCCATTTAACGAGCCTCGGTAAACCACTTCCCTAGAATTGCCGCTGGCTCGCATTCGTAGATGAGGGAGTACAAGGGTCGAGAGAGAGGTGCGTGAGCTCAGCAGAGTTCAGTCGTTCCCCCTGACTGTTTACATCGTAAAAATTCTTGGAAAAGCCTCATGGTCAGAGCAGACTATACCCGAGACACGTGTGATTTCTAGAAAAATAAATTATTATACTCAGGACTAGCGATCAAGCATATGATAATATCACACATGATTTTGAATTATCACACTCCCTGGTAACAGATGATATAACATTTGTATTAGCATACAAAACAAAGCTGCCGGTTTGTAACAGTCTGCTCATGAGAAAAAAACACCCAAAGTTACTAATTTACGAGAACGAACGTGGACTTTCCGGTTTTGAAAATAAAAAAAATTGCTGTGAAAACATGAATATTTACACATGTTAGTTCTAAATTTATTTATGTTGAATGGCATATTGATTGTGAGGTAAAGCAACGTTATCGTGACATTTTAACTGGAAAATGCAAGCCCGAACGAGAATTTTTCATGAATTTACTCATTTTAGCTACACTGTAAGAAATAATTGTAATTTTTCCATACGATAGGATGGCACTTCTTCCATACTTTGAAATATTCCATAC
>JAUMHM010087135.1:0-10536 GCA_032362435.1 Melikaiella ostensackeni | reverse complement strand
CCCTTCTCCAAGTAATCAATGAAGAATAATTCCTTGGGAATCCAAAAATGCTGTGGCCAACACCTTCCCAGCTGACAAAATAGTCTTCGCCTTCTTTGGCGCACTTTCACCAACCAGTACCCACTGCTTTGACTGCTGCTTTGTCTCGTGTGTATAGTGGTGGATCCAAGTTTCGTCCACAGTCATAAATCGACGCAAGAAGTCCTGAGAATTCCGATTAAATACTGCCAAATACTGCACTAGAACGTCTTTTCGGTTGCGCTCTTGATCGGAAGTCAGCAATCGCGGCACCCATCTTGCAAACACCTTCTTAATCTCGAGTTTTTCGTACAAGATGTTACGGACTCGTTCAGTGGACATGCCTTCATCTTTAGTTGAGTTTCGGCCACGTTTAAATTCGCTTATCCAAAAATATACGGTTTTGAACGAAGGAGCAGACTCCCCATGAACTTTGTCTAACTCGGCTTTGATTTGCGCGGCCGTCTAATTTTTTAAATAAAAATGGATCATCACTGCCCGGAACTCTTCTTCCTCCATTTTTTCAGAAACTACTAACATGCTCACTCCAAACGTATGCCCAGCGCAAACTAAGCTATTTGTTTAGTTTCCTATTTGTGTGCTATATCTTGGCCAAATACTACAAAGTTCATTCTGGCGCCATTTAGTGGGAAATTTACCTTACTTGTCAAACGATGTTCGTACTCGGATATCACAGAAACAAAAAAAGGATTCACCCAAGAAATTGAACAAAAAGAATGAACAAGGCCCAAACAACAAGACTGGACAAGGAACAAACAACAAGGATGGAGGAGGAATGAACAATAAGTATGGAGAAGGAATAAATAACAAAGATGAATAAGAAATGAACAACAAAGATGAATAAGGAAAAAGAAGCAAGGATGCATCAGGCACGAACAACAAGGAAGGAGAAGGAATAATCAACAAGAATGGAGAAGGAACAAACAACAAGAACGGACAAGCAATAAACAACAAGAATGGAGAATAAATAAACAAAATGAATGAACGAGAAACAAAAAAACATGGATGAAGAAGGAATGAATAACAAGGATGAATAAGAAATAAACAGCAAGTGTGCAGAAGGAATAAAGAACAATGATGAACAAGGAATGAACAACAAAGATGAACAAGGAATGAACAACAAAGATGAACTAGGAACAAACAACAAGGATGGACTAGGAATAAACAACAAGGATGGAGAAGCTAAAAGCAGAAAGGATGAACAAGGGTGGACAAGGAACAAATAACAAGGATGGAGAAGGAATAAACAACAAGGATGAGCAAGGAACAAACAACAAGGATTAAAAAGGAACAAATTACAAGGGCGGAGGAAGAATAAACAAGAAGGATGAAAAAGATATAAACAACAATGATGAACAAGGAAAAACAACAAGAATTAATAAGGAATAAACAACTAGGAAGGAGAAGAAATAAACAAAAAGGATGAACAAGGAACAATCAACAAGAATGGACAAGGAACAAACGACAAGAATGAAAAAGGAATAAACAACAAGGATGAACAAGAAATAAACAACAAAAATGGACAAGGAATAACCAACAAGGATTGAGCAAGGAACAAACAACAAGGATGAACAAGAAACAAAGAACAAGAATGAAAAAGGAATAACCAAGAAGGATGGAACAAGGAATAAACAACAAGGATGAACAAGGAAAAAACAAAAAGAATAGAGAAGGAATGAACAACAAGCATGGAGAAGGAATAAACAAAAAGGATGACCAAGGAACAAACAACAAGGATGGAGAAGGAATAAACAACAAAGATGAGCAAGAAGCGAACAAGAAGGATCAACTAGAAACAAACAAAAAAGATGACCATAATGAAAACATTTAAGTTAATCAAATAGTCAAGCCAGCTACAAAAGGAAACAAATCCGGTAAAGGCTGCATTTTGAAAAAGGCTAAGAAAAAATGTTCTGCCATGTCGAAAAGAAAAAACAATTGATTCTTTTTTTAGTACGAAAAAGAATCTTGATTTTAACGAGGGATTCAAACACAGTTTGTTCACTCGATGAGTGTACACTGAAAATAGTGCTGGGAGAATCACACGACAAAATATGACAATGGAAGAACTTGAAAATTTTAATTTAATTAAAACATTGTTCATGTTCACATCACACTGAGACTGCAACATCAGCTCCACGATGGTATCTGTGGAATAGGTAAGCATAGAGCATGCAACGCTCAGTCAAAAACTGTATGAGGTGAAAATTTACCTCCCCGTGCACAATGGGCTAAGAGACAACGAAGACTGACCAAAAACCTACTTCAAAGTTTTTAGTAAGACATATTTTTCATAATGTATACGAGTTGAAGCAACTTTTTCCAAATTTAATGGTGTTTTAACAAGTCCTCTTTATTCTAAGGCGCTATGAATTGAAGAATATGTTTTTTTTTTATTCTAGTTTACTAAGCAACCGGTTTAAAAAACCTGTTCATAAGATTATGAATTCAAACGTTATAATTGTTTTGTCTCATTTGAGAGGTCTTGAATTGATACAATGTAAATAAACAATACGAATATAAGCTTGTTTTTCAATTTCCTCACTTCATACTCTTGCATTTCCAAAATTGACAGTGTAGACATTTTTTGAACCAAAGGTTCCCCAGATTCAACGTCCTATCTGAAGTTTTAATTTCTGAGATTTTCATTATGATGTTAACAGTCAGATTATTTGCCAGTTTTTGCTACCTTTGATATCTGACGAAGATATTTGCAAATTAAGTTAAGCGCGCACATGCACGGTGCAGTGAACTGAGAGACACTGAAAACTGGCAAAAAATCAAGATTTCGTCGGCTTTGTATAAAACATGGTACAAAAGAGTTCTTGAGGTTTGAACTTCATGAAGATCTTTCTGAAAACGTCAAGTCAATCTTTATCGCTATGTCTATTCAGGTACTCGTAAATTCTACTCTGTTTGGCGATCTTTGCTCATCCATCGCCGGAATGTACGTGAAGTACTACTCTTGGAACTCCATGTCAATAACGGCGCACAGGATTCTCATACACGGTGTGAACATATTGAGAAACAGCTTGTTGCCTGTGGAAGTGCTTGGTGAAGAAGCGTCCGAAGCCAATAATAAATATTACAAAGAGTACAGATGCGATCTTGCGAGAAAGCACAGCCATTTAGTTACTCTATCTGACCTCTTTTACAGAGTCATGAATTCCTTCGATCGGAAAATTCCAAATGCCAGCTTGATGTCGCGACTTAAACAAAAGAAATACTTACCACTCCCTGAGGGAGTGACAAAGTTGTTACTTCCAATGCCTTCAGAAGAAACTGCATAATTAACGTCGTCGGGCACTTTAGATTAGCGAAATATGGAAGACATGAAAGACGACGAAGCCGAGCAAGACTTGACTGGTCTTCCCGAAATGAATGAACTCTTAGATAAACTCCAATTGAGCGCCGAGAAAGAGTTTGACGAGGACGCAGATTATTAATGAAAGGCCAGTGGACTTATTCCAAAAAGCACCCCGAACCGTGAGAGGCTAGGGAACTCACGTTATTCAAGTTCTCCAAAATAAGTAGTCTAAAATCGCATTGCAAACTTTATGTAGTAGATCCTAGATACTACCATTTTTGTAGACTAACTGTAGGCGTTCAAATTAAAAAGAACGCTTGAAAAATCTAAGTTTCTTAAACAATTGTCACCGAGATTCATTGAAATATTCAAAAGTTTTGCAACTTCATCTCTCATATTAGATCCGCGATTTGGAAATAATAACTTTTAACGTCATACGATAAATCGGCGACCTTAAAAACCCCCTTATACTAAGTTCTAGGCACATCTATAAAAATAAAAGATTTTGTCCGTCATATTGGATCAGCCATTTTTAATTTGTAACTTTTCACGTCAAAATCGAAATCAGCGACCTCAAAAACCCGCTTGTACCAATGAAAAAAATTTTTAATTTTGGCCGCCATATTGGATTCTCCATTTTGAATTTTTTAACTTTGACGTCAAAATCGAAATCAGCGGCTCCGGAAACCCTCTAATACCAAATTTCAAATAAATCCGACGAGTTCAACTGCCCTTAGATGATGAATTCCTACGTTGCTTCCACTCCAGAAGAACCCGTGCCCGCGTCTGGATCTTCATGGACGGGATGTGGTCATCGTCCGTGCGTTTGCGTTCAGAGAGCTGCTTCCGCTTCATGATTATCAGATCAACAGACACAATCCCAGCAACAATCAATACCGCTGCCCCAGATGCTGCTGATAAGAGCTTGCGATCCGCTGAGTCCCTCTTCACTGTATAGACGCCATCCTTTCTTCGTATTTGTCCATTTTATAGCGCGTCCGCCCATACCTCCGCTTCGTAGATGAAGATGGAGTGAATAACGCTCACCATGGCCCTTTTTTTGTATCTCCTCGGTCTTGCTATATTGGGCATAAGCCTGGACAACATAGTCGCTATAATTGCTGCTGTGCCAAACGCCTTGGCGATCTGGATCTAGAAGGTAAGCTTCTCGTTTATCGTTAACCCTATATGCCTGATAGGCTTCGCCGCCTCCATGTATTTTGTTTACTGTAGATAAACTACCACCAGACACACTTCCTCTAGTGCAGTCTTTCCGTTGCAGACGATAAGACCTGCTTAGTTAGCCTGAATAAGTACTTACGTATTAGGTGATGTGTAATCAAGTCCAATTTGTGTTAGCATGATCCGAAAAATACCGACTAATTTTTTTACGGTAGTTTAACTACCCTCAGATATACTGTCCCTCGTGCAATCTTGACGACGCGTAGTCGATAAGACCTGATTATATAGCCCGATTAAGTGTTTTCGCACTAAACAATGAGTGAACAAGTTTGATTTGTGTTTGCATGAGCTAAAAACTACCGATTAATTTTGTTACGGTAGTTAAACAACTCCCTATACATACTCTCCATAATGTAGCCCCGACGGCGAAGATGATAAGACCAGATTAATTACCTCGAATCAGTACTGCCGAAATTAGTGAAATCTAATCACGTCCAGTTTGTGGTAGCATGATTTGAAAACCAACGATTGATTTTTTTATGGTGATTAAATAACCACCAGACATGATCCCTATGATATTGCTTTGACGGTGCGGTTGATAGGAACGAATGAATTAACCCGAAGAAGTATTTACGAGTGTTGTAATGTTGAATCAAGTCCAGCTTGTGGTATGAAAACTACTAATTTTTTTTACGGTAGTTAAACTACTTGCAGACATACTTTGTTTAAGTTAACGTTGACGACGAGGTAGATTAGACCTGATTAATTATACCGAATAAGTATTTTCGCACTAGGTGATGTGTAATCAAGATTAATTTGTGTTAGTATGATCAAAATGGACAAAGCCAATAATCCACGCAACACGTCCGATCTCCGACCGGCAGTCGACATACGAAAATGCTAGTTTAATTTTTGCAGTTCCAGCAATCTCCGCGGGCGGCGACACTTTCTGCTATCCTGCCCCTGCTACAGATATCGACCTTTAAGAATACATGATTGTCGCCAACACGATATTCAGACATTAAGGTGATTATAGGCCATATTCTTTCGCTGACATCATTTTTCTACGCCCTAGTAGACTAAATGAAACATTTAAAACATTTGCAAAACCGCAAAGTTTCCTCCAGAAAGGAGAAAAAATTCTAAAAATTAGAAAAATTTTGTAAATTACGGAAAATGCTAACATTAGCAGTTTGCATCAAATTCTACAAAAATTTATTGCAAATATGTAACACTAATATATCAAGGTTTAAGGAAGTAGTAGGAGAACCGGTCTAATCAGTTATTTTAACTAAACGGAGCTACTCAATTCGGAATCGCTCCAGTCATTCGATCCAGGTAGAGTCGTTATTATTTTAATGAAAGATTTTATTTTTGATTAATTACAAACTCGAAAAACTTTTTACTTCTATAACTTTCGTTAAACAGATACAAAGATTACCTGGTTCGGAGGTTAGGTTCCTCTCCATCACCAAACAAGTCAGAATCATCCGACCACTGGTTATATACATTAGAGGCTGAATTGGTACGCTTAATGCTAAAGGATTTCGCCTCGTTTTGAGTGGAATATCTGCGAGAGCTGCGAGAAGTTTTTTATTAGTGACTTTTTGGCGGTGAATTTAAATCATAAATAATTCACCAATCAAACCCCTCTCGCAGACATTCCAACTAACTTGAGGCGAACTTCTTCACAATTTAGCGTACGTCCTTCCTCTCAACTATGTCTGCGAAAAATATCCATAAATTTCCGATACATAGGTTGGTCTTCTTACTATTGCTCCATGCATGATACTGATCATTAATTTTCCTGTGTTTTAATATTTTTTGTATAGAGAGAAGCCGAAGGGCTCGAACACCCTGTTCACTTGCGACCGAGGTGACAGGTCGTGTAAGCGAGACATTGGAGATGGGACTTGGGCTAGTCAATCGAACATCAACGACGTGGTTTAACGACGGATCAAGAGGACCCTGGCTAGGCGGACGGATGTGAGTTCCGTAGTTTTACACAGCCAGGGAGACGACATACAAGGAAGACCAACGGACAAAAACAACAAACGGGCACATGCTCGCGGTCAGCCTTGTTGGCTACACGGAAGCGTACGGGGCCGTCGATCACGTGAACACTCGTGCGTTTATGAAAATGCGAGGTCCAGGCGGCATCGATCGGATTCATATCCGAATTAGAATCACGTTAATTCGCTAAGTCATCTGCGCGTGACTGAATCTCGACTTCTAGGGTCCACGGGCACGGCGGCGTCCATCTTAGGCGATTACAAGTTCGATCCCACTTCAGTAAGGTCGACAATGGGGTACATATGCCCGTGTTCCTCTCTTAGAAAGTGAACTGTAATATCGATCTGGTTCCGAATCAAATATCGCGTTTTGAATGTCAACTCTCGCCTTGTTTGCGGTCATACTGAACTTTTACTAATCGTTCGACTAGAGGGTCCCCTAGTAGAAATTGGTCCTAGCTTTATGCAAGTTTCTAGTCAGTTTTTCCCTACGTCTGGTTAGCATCCAACTAGGAATCCTATCAGGTACTACTGAGGAATGTAACGCTGCTTCGAGTGAGGAACTTACTAGGAAATCTAGAAGGAATCTAGCTAGTTACTTACGAGGTACTTACGTAGATTTTAATAAAATTATTTTCATTATTGAATGAAACTAAACTCTTTATTTTCAAAAATAAAAAATACATTAGAGATTTTTCACTTCTCGTTAGGTCGCTTGCCTTGTTCAGTCCTTGGCCGCCTTAGTCCACTCGGTCCTACCTCCACTCCAATCTTTAGCGTTGAGGATGACGCTCGACAACGCCGTTTCGGAGTCTTTGGAGAACAGTATTTCACCCCTTTCGTTTTTTGGCATAGTCAAGAAATCTGCAAAAATTAGCAGTGGTCAGTAAAAATTCATACATCTTTGAAAATTCGATTATGTTGAAACATCTTACTCTTAATGCAGTTAGAAATTACAGTCTCTTTAGAAACAAAGTCTTTCTTATCACTTTCCTTAATTGCTGTAAACAGCAGTGCGATCCTTTTAAAATTACTGTGATGTTTTTTGGCAGTGACATCCCCTTGTTATAAATAGATTTCAACACAGCATCTTGTAATAAATAAATAAATTATAAATGCTTTAAATAGTGAACCATTTGTAAATCTATTTAAGAGAAACAATATCTCAGAGTCTGCAAAAATAATCGAGCAGAAATAAATCCGTTTGGAATTTTTGATTTTAATTCACGATTCGATTTTTTCCTAGCCGAAAGCTTCAATATATTTCAAATAATGATGACTTTTGAATTAACTTTTTCAAAATTCTAACTTCAAAAAATAACTTATATTGACTTTCAATAAATATTTAATATTTAATATTTTTTGATATTTGTAAATTAAAATTTTAGATAAAGCAAAAAATAATTCAGATTATTCGAGAATGAATGTCCTTTGAATAAAAAAATCTGTCTTATTTCGTCGTTTTTATTTGATTCTTTTATCTCTTGGCAATGTAATTTTTGAAAATTTTGTATCTTTCGTTTACGAAATCCTTGTAGAATTCATCCTTCGTCAGCAGTTCTTCGCAAAAGGCGTTGAAATCTTCCATTTTTTCAAGTGGCAAGGGAACTTTGTATTTTTTCTCGAACACTTCTGCATTCAGTACCAAATTCTGCGGTACATCCTGAGTAAACTGCAGTTTTCTCACATTTTCGTTCACTTCGGTCATTTCTGATTTGACTTCAGAAGAGTGATACTTGAACATGGAATTCATGGCTCGTAAAACGATGCTTATTAATACAAGAAGAAAAAGGATTGTCAGCTCATGCGAAATTTCGTAGAAATTTGCATTACCTTCGTTGGAAATGGGAAAGTTATTTGCATTTTGTACTTTGGTCACAGTGTTCGTAATGACATTTTCCAGAAAGTTGCTCCCTGTAAATTTATTATTTATTTACATTCTTTGTTTTCGTAATGATTTAATTACTTGAGTACAATCGCCACCATATTTTTTTCTGCTTTTCACAAGACGACGATGATTTGTTCGAAGAATGTTGTTTTTCAGGATATGTCTGTTCCTCAGTGTTTTTCAAGCCCGAAGATTCTGCGGAGTCGAGAGATGACCAAAATAGGGACGTTTCAGATTCATTGAAGTCTTCTTTCTCTTTATTATTTTTTGAAGCGGAAAAACCAGCGGGATCAAGTGACTGCAAAAGTTGCGGTGGTTTTGATTTTCGTGAAACTGAGGTAAAAAAATTTTTAATAAGAATTTCTTCATGCATATTTGACAATTTGAAATTCAAATGGAATACGTTATTACCGTGTTTCGATACAATTTTTTTGTATTTCTTGACTGGTGGTCCCTTGAACATCTCTTTGTCTGAATATTTTTCTAATTCGTTAAAAAGCATTTAATAAACATTTTAATTGAAATTTACATTATTTAGGTTAGAAAAATTGAGTTTCGTACCTTCATCAAAAGTCGACTCGACTTATGGTGATTCAGTACTTGAATCTTCAAAATCAGCCAAATTTTCGTAGAAATCTTGTTTTCTTATTTTGTTGATAACCTTTGCGGCAATTTCGCATTTAGCATCTGAATCTAATTCGGCAGAGAAAACTGTGCGTGCTTTCGTGAGAAGCCGTCGCAGTTTATCTTTCGCATCTTTATACGTTTCTGAAATAGAATAAGCAGTTTAAAATGTAATAATTACTTTTTTGCATTCATCCTATCAGTTTTCTTATCATCAAACAAGGGGCAAACTATAATTTTTTTTAGCGAGATGCGCAGTTCACTGCTATCGGAAGAATAACAAATTTGAGCGGGCCGGAAACGAGCGCTTTAGCTCCGCTGGCAGATACATTATTTTTCAAATTCTTACTTGCAAAACCCCGAATGTTGATTGTGTCCGACAGCCAATCGAGATCGTAATCTTTGTTTCTTGCGATAGCCTCTGCAATATTTTCTAAAGTTTCTTTTGAATAAGGCGGAGGAGGGTAAACAGTCGTGCAATCTTGTCGTTGTTCTGATTTATTGTGACCCATTTGATTGGGACAACCTTGATCACTTTTTTTCCTAAATCAGTAATTTCCTCTGGAAATTCACCAATGACGTACGTACATTCTGGAAATAAAAAATTTGAGGTTATGTTACATTACGCAGATGGCATTTCAGTAAAGAATTTGCAAATTAATATTCAATTCCGACTTATTCATTGACGAATGCTTGTTTTATCGTATCATCAGCCAATTTCATTCCTCAAAATGGTAGATGCTCGCATGAAGTTCAACAACGAAAAGGTTATCAAATGAAATATATCACTATTCCTATTATACATACAGCATTTAACAAAAATAATTCAAATTACATACCTTTATATTTGCTGAAAGACATTTCGAACTTCTTTTCACATATAAACGACAAAATCTACCGACAAAGTCGACAACGCGTGCAAAGTTTCATCTAGAAACATCGAAACGTTTCGTTGTTTTTCTGTATTTTCCAATAGGCATCGTTGGCATCAGTTAATGAAGGTTCAATTTCAGGTGATCTATGTAGAATCTCTGTCGATCAATGAGATTCGTCTGAGTCGTGTTGAAGATCCTCAGCATTACTCTCATCTGAACTCGATGAATCTAAAAATTAAAACTGATGTGACATCTATGACTAAAGACGATTGTTGAAAACATTTTTCACTCTTTTAACTCAAATTAATAAATTAACAATTAAAATCGTATTCTTTGCACATTATTAAATGATGTTAGTTCAAGTTGTATTCTCTTTACATGTATTTGCATTCAATTATCAGTTTGATAATCATTAATTAAATTATCATTTATCAAATGGGGTGAGTGATCCAGTGGCTGAACAGTCACCAGTGAATGAACACTTATGCGAAAAATATATAAATATAATAATATAATATAATAAATATAAATATAATATACAATTCATTGCAGTAAATTTTTGTAAATAATTAAAAAAATTTCTTGAATGTGAAGCATCATCGATTATGG
>JAUMHM010087134.1:0-10537 GCA_032362435.1 Melikaiella ostensackeni | reverse complement strand
GAACTGCTCAACTCCGCTGCGCTCACTCGACCTCTCTCTCTCGGCCTCTTGGACTCCCTCATCAATCAATGCGTGCCGACTGAAATTCTAGGAACGACTTGAGTCCAGATGACTAAAATTTTGAGTTGAGTGTACTTTCAAGTTCGGGCAAGCGAAAAATACTCGCTCTTCGAATAGATTAAAGTTACGAATGCTAAAAATGATTGTGGGGCATAAATCTGTCCAGTATGGAGATACTTTATTCTCTTCTACTAGCTCTTCTTGCAATACAATACATAAATATATGAGAAAGCGACTGCGCTTACAATTTTGCATTAATTAATCAAATAGAAAAATGATCAGAGCAAATTACAATTATAGTATATGCAAAGACATGAAAAGATTAGAGATGGATTTCTCGACGATTCTCTCTTACTTTGAATTTACTCAACGATTTCGTAATCCACGATTCGGTATTTGCCATGAGCTTATTACGATTTTCCATCGAGCTTCCAGCTTTACGTTTTTCCCAGCACGTTCATTTAATATAGCTGTACGTATTACTCTAGATGGAAACGGCTATTATCGTCAAGTGTTGATTGGTTCCCGGAAATAATGTTTTTCTTTCTTATAGAGAGATTATAAAAAGGATGATTTCATAGAGATAACGCGATTCTCTATATTATGTGCCAATATTTATAGTAGTATTTTTATTTGATTAAAAACTCAGAATCAAATGCCAATAATTTTAAAAACTGCAGGGTCAATCCATTTCCTGGATATCAGAGTTGAAGGCAGGTCTAGCAAATTTGATGAAACTTGATGAAACTTTAGTGTTGGGTGAGTGAAGTTTATCGTTGAAATGATGTTCCAAAATATTCGAAATTCAGCGAGTTAGAGGCTTTTGAATTTTGAGATCCGCCTTTTTTGAAAACCCCATATTTCACCAACTGCTGATTGAATTCAAATTATTTGTGCAGGTATAATGCGTAATGTATAGGCCTTTTTAATGCAATCCAAAAAAAAAAATTTTTAAAACGGACTCAAAAAATAAAAATAAAAATTGATTTTTTGCTCAAAGGCATGTTTATTTTTTCTTAATACAAGTATTTTCATTCTTAACAGTTTTCTAAGTCTATCAAAAAGAATTGATGGCACTCTGTAACTTTCGAAGATATTAAGTTTTCAGTGAGGCCGCGCGGCTTCACGATTCACGCGCAACACGCGGCACAGTGGAACAAAATAAAGGAACAAAGTTCAAAATAACTTTTAAAACGCAATTCTTAACCGATTTCAGATTTTGTTTTTTAGAAAAATGCAAACTTAAATTTATAATTGACGTGTGCAAGCAACTTTTGAATTGTTGTTTAAAATTTTACGTTAATGCAAATAACGAACAAATGTCGATTCTTTCATTTTTCTTCTATCTTTTTGTAAAGAACTTTCGTGTGCTCAGTATCTCTTGAACATGATGCGCAGGGGCATGTGGAAGTAAAAGATGTTTGATAAGTAATGTTATTCGTTATAATAAAATTATAATAACTACCATAACACGGGGCTCAGCGGGACAGGCGGGTAAAATGGGACACCCACTTTTCGTTCAAGGAAAGCAATGAGCGAGTCATGAACTGGTCGTTTTTGAAGTTATAGTTTGGCGTAAAATTACTTGCTTTTATCGACAAGGTGAAGTTGATCATGAAAACATGTTATTCGATATTATTTGTTGAGTTTGAAAACCAAATTATATAAATAAATACACATTCTGGAAATATCGAATTAAACCATTTTTTTTCTGGTTCGTTGAGCCCCTTTTTGAAAATTTTTTTGTCCTTGAATTGCATTAAAAAGGTCTATAAATTATACGCTACACCTGCAAAAGTCATTACAATTCAATCCGCGGTTTGGGAGGTATAGGATTTTCGAAAAAGTCGGATCCCGAAACTCAAAATCCTGCAACTCCCTGAGTTCAAAAAATTCTGAAAAACCAGTTTAATCATAAGCTTCACTCACCCAACAATAAAATTTTATTAAGTCTCATTGAAATCGCTAGACCCCCTATACTCGGAAGAATATTTGGTTTGAATTGAAGAAATGATTTCTCTGACATAATTTTTTTCATTCAACCAAAAATAACTTCAAAATGAAGAAAATTATTTTGAGTTGAAGAAAAATTTTCGTTGAAACAAAATAACATTTCTTCGAACCAAAGGAATTTTTTTGAATCAAAGAAACTTTTCTCTGAATGTGTAACTCTGATATTCAGGAAATGGACTGAGCTGGATCATTAAAAGTTTTCACTTAGCATAAAGCTTTTATTTTCAGAACAATTGCAGTCCCTCTGAATTCTACTCATTTATATTAAAATTATGTTTAAAGTTTGGATTTGATGACCAAAGTTAGAATTTTTTTCTTACATATTAAATTTTTCTGTTGTCTCATTTTATGTGTGAGTCGAAACGCAATTTCAGAAATTGACTTTGCCCAAGGCAGACAAATACAGAAAGTTATTGACTTAAAAATTATTTGCATAAGAAATTAAATGTCCTTGTAAGAAATAATTTTGATTGCGAAACTAACTGTGTGATAACAGAGAGCACGAGGACAACAAATACACCCACAGGTGGAGAGGTTGCATGTCAGTCACTATAGTGCCTCCGGAATAGGATGTCAAAGTCTTAAGTGCAGTATGTTGCGCTTTGATCAAACTGATGGATTATCATGGTTTCAGAATCATTAAATAATTTGCAATTCGTAGAATGGTCAAGAAACATAAATGGATCATCAATTCTCGCTTGAATACGTGGAATTAAATATGCATGCGTCAATTTGTATCCAAATAAGCTTGAATAAAAATTTAAAATTTTTTAAATATTTTTTTCTATTACAAAAAGAAAATAGAAAAAGTATTATGCATTTTGAATTAACGAAATTAAAAGGTTTCGAAACGAAGAGGAAAATACTTTCAAGGAACAAAAATTGAAAGCTTTAATTTCCCTTTTAATTCTGAATTTTTGATTAAAAAATCCTAAAAGTTTTAAACTGAAAGGGTCCAAAATTGAACTGAGAAGCTTCAGTTCTAAGGCTTACAAATATGAAAATTTGTTTTCTCCAAACTGTTAGAAATTGGGTTGAATATAAAAGTTTCTAATCTTGAAACTTTTAAATAGTTTGCAATTGTAATGCAACCATATTTAATATTCTTTACTGAATAATCATCTCATCAGAAAAGGCATTTCGACTTCAATTAATTAACTTTAAATCCTCAGAGGAGCAGGTTGGATACATTCCTTCGCCAAGTTTTCGACTTCAAATTACATTCACAGAAGTGTTAACGATGAAACTTATAAAGATCGTTACCATGTAGCCTGCTTGACGAAGCGACTTGGTTATTACCACAAATGTACTTGCGGTAAACCAAGTTGTTCTTGTCTATCCCAGATGTTCTAAATCTCAGCTCAAGAGTTGAAATTTTGAAATTCCAGCTAAAAGTCCACCTTCTTTTGAAAAAAGTTAACTTAATAAATAATGCATAATGTTGAAATTATGAATTAAAATTTTGAAATTTCAGAAATACACGCTTTTGAATTTGAAGCTGGAAACTTTTTTCTTTAAATAACATGAGTTGGAAGCTAAATACTTCAAATGAAAATTAAAAAACATATTGAAACTAAATTACGGTAGAATTATACGGGCATATGTCTAGAACCTTTCACTTTCATGTCCCTCAAAGATATCCAAGTAATTTTAGTAAATTAAAAATGACTATTCGTTTCGGGATGTGTATTATAGTGTAAGGCATACTGTAAAAATAGTTTTAAGTAGATTCATACTCTAGATCCAAAGTAATTGAAGTTTGAATGTTCGATTTTTAATGAAGTTAGCTTGTCCTGATATATATTCTTATGATTTTTATGCCTAAGAACGATGGCGACACAAGATAAAGTTATAAAACATAGTATTCATCTCAAGCTAATCAAACCCGAATCATGTTTATTCAAGAAAATCTGTATTTCGGTAAATCCAAACAAAGTTATGAGCTTTAAGATTATGACCCTCGATTTTAACATTTCGACAGTTACGATTATGTTTACATAGTTTACTTAGAGAAGCAAGCTCATACACGTTAAGAACTATTAAAAGTTGAAATATAAGTCATAATCAATGGGAAGAACCAACCTAAACAATGTGCTCATTTCCTTCTCAAAGAAATAGTATTTCATAAAAATAAATCGTCTGCGTGCAAAATTTAAAAACGACCATTAAAATCATGATACTCCTTGAAATGTAATTTAGAAGATTAGAAAAGTTTATTAATACCTTCTCGTTGTTCTTGAAACCTAATTGAAGAATGCTTTGTAAATCTTCATAAAAGAAGTTTAAGAATAAATCAAGAGTCGTATACTTTTGGATCTAATTTATGAAGTGAAGCAATCAAGCTGTCAAGCTGTCAAGCAATCAAATTAAATTTCATCCTTGCCTTATCACAGAGACAATTTTCAAAGAATCATCTCATTTAGTCGAATGATGGAGGTTCGTGTATAGGGATTAAATGGGAAAAAAGCGAACGTAAGCAAACTCCACTTCTCGAAATAAGGTCTTCTTTCTCAAAAGGAGATTAACTGGATTTTGTAAGGATCTAGTGTCTTCGATGAAACAGAAGCCCTACCTCACATATAAATAAGTACGGTCTCTCACGTACACATCGAAAATATTTCGTAGGTGGAACCAATCTTCATTATCGCTTAGTAACACGTAACAATTTTTTACCTCTTCTGCGACCTGAATAATTTGTCATTCTGTCTCTAAACAAGCGACCGAGTTTATGTAATATTTTTTTGAATTCCTTTCTTATCATATTTGTATGTTGGATTAAAGTGATAACAAAAACTCTCAGCTCGAAGTATATCTTTCGTCGCTGTAAATTTATATGTATATTTACTCAACCTGTCTATCCAATGTCTGTACTTTTTACTTCTTATCAATTTCACATAAGAATCTAAATGTTACAATTGGATTTATAAGAAAAAAATAATACAAAAAAAACCTTAGAACTGTAGAGAACGAATCTCGAACAACAATATTAAATGATGAAAGGAGATGTTTTGGGTTTTAAACGTGTGCAAAACTACGAATCTTGCCGACGTTTCGTGAACATTGCAGTTCACTTCTTCAGGGCTACAACTGAAACCCGAAACATCTCCTTTCATCATAATGAATCATCGTGAAAGCATTAAATCTAATAATATTAAATGTTGTTCCTATATGTTATTTTTCAATAAACTAGATTTATAGTTATTTAATATACTTAGAATGCTCAACTTAATATTTAAATCGTTCACAACAACTAACTTATTATACAGAATATGTTTAATCCTTTTATGCTCGGATTTTTTGTTTTCATAATCTACTATTCTTAGTAATTCATTTGGATCTTCCTTTAACCTTTTATAAAACTTTTGAAATTTTTATAAATATGGACTTTAATATAATTTACCTCTAATTCTTTGCGAATTCATACAATACTTGTAACTATTGGATAGTTTCTTACAAGCCGCAAACGTTTTTATTTTGTACCCTATGGAGAGTTTTATAATTCGTATCATTAAGTTCCATATTGGACAAATATAAAGTAACATTGGTCTCACTATACTTTCTCACAATAACTTTTTATTATTTAGTGGCAGTTTAGATTTATAATTTATCAAATGTTATAATGTTATCAATGCCCTTATCGCTTTTTGTACTACTAATTTAATACGCCTATTAAATGTGAGTCTTTGATTAATCACTAATCCTAAATATTTAGGGCTATCAGACAAAATAATATTATAACTTTTTAACACAATATTAACACTATATTAGGTCTCCTTTTCGTTACTATAACAGCTTCGTACTTGCTGATGTTAATTCTGATCTTCCATCTCTCATAGTACTCATTAAATTTATTGGCTGTCTTTTGCAATCTATTTAAAATTGTATCCATCCTATAGGAGCTTGTATACAGAGCTGTATCATTAAAAAAGAATCCTAACTTAACATTTTCCAATTTTGGAAAATTACTAATATAAATGATGAATAGCGTGGGTCCTAAAACTGAGTTTTGTGTAACTCCTACAGCCATGTCCTTAATTTCAGATCTTTTCCCATCATAACTGACATCATTTTTTTGTCTTAAGTAAGATTCAATTAAGTGTGCGAGATAAACTGGACATTTATATTCTATTAGTCTATAGATTAAGCCTTCTCACTACACATTATCAAAGGCTTTTGCAATATCCATTGATAATATTCCTGTGTGTTTCTTTCAATGAAATTTTTCAGTAATATGACCAACCAATCTGGCCAACTAATTCAAAGTACTATACTTTTTACGAAAACCAAATTGCTCTTTGTTAATTATTTTATTCTCTTCCGAAAAGAACGTTACCCTTTTTTTGTATTATTATTTCAACAACTTCAAAAAAAAAAATTTATTAGGTTTATTTAACGTCGTGTCTACGTCAAGGTCATTGACGACGAGAGATACGACCAATTATTAGTTCAACAAAGAATGCACTTTGCTGATAGAAATAAAATTAGTTATTAAATTATAAAGTATGAAAAGAAAATAATGGAATATAATGTTACACTTAACTGGTTTGCTCAATTGAGTGAATTAGGTAATTTTAATCTGGTTCCAATGTCACTGAATTCAGTACACTCAATAATAACGTGTTTAACATTGAATGGAACATTGCACTGATCACAAAACGGGGGTTCCGTTTTTTCGATGAGGTGTTCATGTTTCAACTTGGTGTGTCTGATTCGAAGTCTTGTGAGGGCAGCTTGTTCTCTTCGGTCGAGAGTTTTCCATGTCGGGTGATTCAAATTCATTCTGGAAATTGGCAAGCCGTTATTTTGCTTATTTCCTTGAGGTATGTTTCGGTGCTGAGTGAATATTTGCTTGACGAAGATTTTAGCGTCAGCCAACGATCGTTTAGAGTTTTCTTCTTTGATTGGGTGAATACAGGTAGATGTTACAGATGCATGATGTTATGGGAATGGTGATTTGAATGGCAATCGCTTCTACCATATGTTGGTTTGAATCGGTACTTTCGTTGCTGTTAAATTATTTCGGATGTACGTAGCTACTTCTCCACTTGCAAGTCCTGCATCAATTCTGTTTTTATCCAATTTTATTCATCCTATAATATTCTTCTAGGTTATCGTCCGAGTAGATGACTGACTCATAATCTTTCTCCTGGTCTTTGGTTTGAGATGGATTGGGACTAGAAGTGGGGTTTTGAATCTTTTTGATTTTTTTTATTATTCTTGTGAGACGGATTTTGATTCTATGTTCTTCTAGGAGAGGGTAAAGGTTATTAAGCGTGTTGATCAAGCCTTTGGTGTCGTCCGTGTAGTCTATGACTATTGAGGAGTTGTCGTGGGCTCCTTGACAGTTTTCTACTTATAACTTGAGTTGGTTAAAGTTTATCACATATTCTGCTGGATTGTTAAGTAGACTTTCTTTTATAAGCAGGAGCATTTCTTCAAGAAAAAGAATCATTGTATTTTGCGTGGCTTCATTAACTTCAGGTTTCTTGGTGGGATTCTTGGAGCTATTCACAGAAAGCGTAATTTGTTTTTCTGCATCTGGTTCTGGTGGATCAACTACATCGTTTTCCTCCGATTTGTTAGACGATGACAATGGACGTTTATGGTTTGGTTTAGTATTAATTGCGGGTAATTGGAACTGTGCTAATTTAGTTATTTGTTGTTCTTGGTTTTCTTTTGAGTTAAGATTAAAGTTTATTACTTCCGTTTCGTTTAACCTAGATTGATTTGCATCGCAATGCTAAGCAAGGTGACCATGTTGTTCAAGAATGAAACAGGTCGTGTTCTCTGGAGCTATGAATATACGGTAGGATGACCATCGAAGAAGACTACCATTGATTCAGGTAATTTTTCAAAATCTTCTAGTTGGATAAACATCTGTCGGCGGAAACTCAGAACATGGAAATAGCCTTCTTGTAAGATACCTGCCCTTAGGAAACTCATTCTGGAAGCTATGTTTAATCCTTTTCTGAGAAATTCTCCTAAGATTTCGTGGGGAATGACAGGCGATACGTTAGGTAAGATTATCCTTTTGAGTGGATTGATAAGAGGTCGAAGTCCAAGTTGATGTTGTCTGATGGTAACTGTACTGTGTTTGTCGGTTATGTCCTTCACTATCTTCTTGCTAGACAAAAAAAAGCAAATTCTCCCGTTTGAGATTCTAGATGCAAATCGAATATCAGTTTCCTTCACAATCCTTCCGATAGCTGTGATATACTCCTTCAGTTCAATTCCATTAGCTGTGTTGATTAAGATACCTTGCTCTTTCTTAGGGAACGGATGCGGCTGTAGCGAAGGATTTTTTACTTAAGGGGAAGATGCTTGGCTGATAACTTGTTACTGGTGATGATTGTACCCCTTCCATGGTGGAGTGCGAATGCACTCTTCCACTGCTTTTAGAGCGAAACTGTGAAACGCACTATCACTGACACTGTAGGAAATTTCCAAACACCAAAACTCTCGAAACTCTCGAAACCGTAAGTGCTCGTTGTAAAAACAACCTCTCACGTCGGCAGTCAAACTGAGACTGTCAACAATTTTACTGATATAAAGTAATAAACTAATAGGTCGATAGATTTTTGGAAGCCTATGGTTCATACCTGGCTTTAATATTACTATTATTTTACCAATTTTCCATTCTTTTGGGAAGTACACGGTACGCATGATCGCATTTATTATTTTTGTGATAAAAACGACCGCCTTCCTTGGAAGTCTCTTTAATATATGCATATGACGTTATTTTATCATCGCCAGGAGCTTTATTATTTCTAAAGGAACGAATGATATTATTGATCTCAATTGGCGTTGCCAACCAAATTTCATTGACCTCAATTTTATTATTTTTTATGTAAAAAATTAAGAAATTAATTAAATTAATAATTAAATTAAATTAAATTAATTAATAAAAAAAATTGAGTGTCCAAAGTTTGGGTCAATGTCCGAAGTTAGGTGAATCCACGGTATGCATTTTTCTTTCTAATTTATCTTTTAGCTTGTGCACACTCTCTTAGTCATCTGCAAGTACATGGAGTTTTTCTTTAGTATCATAAACATATTATCTATTATATAATATAGGTGGAATTTTTTGAACATCTTTCATTATAATATTTTCAAATTTCCAAATCGAGTTATTTGTTGGGCTCGCTTTGCTAATTTTTTGATCCCATTCTGAATTGTCTTATACAATCAATTTATTTTGTATCAATTCATCTGACGCCAACAAAAGTATCTTAAATTTTTCACACTTTGTCCTTTGATGCTTTTTTTTCTATAATTGTTCTTGCTTTCAATTAAACATTTAATTTCGTACGGTAACTCAAAGTTGTATTTAACGACTTCTTTCTTCGGTATAGAATATTATATAGCTTCTTGCATCATTTGTGTTAAAATATGTATCCGTTCATAAATTTGTTAAATACTTTTTATATGACAGCTAATATTCAAATTATTATATATGAATTTTTCAAATTGACTTCAGTTCGCATTTTTCATATCTAATATTACTCTGGGTTTTTCTCGAATATTTTTATATTAACTTTCGTAATAACTGAATCAGGATCTGAGCTCAGTATACTCAGAGACTTTGTTTCAGTATAATTATCTACATTTTCGAGTAGAAATAAATCAAGTATGCTAGGTCGCCCTATTTTTGGTCAGTGGGTAGAATCCGCTGGCGCAGATATGGTCATATTCCTTTTTAGACATAGCTGCAGTGATTTTTTACCATTTTTGATATTTGTGAAACAATTCCATGTAGTGTGTCTGCAATTTATGTCCCCCATAATTATTACTTTACTGTGAGAGTTAATTATTTCATTAAATTCATTGTCTGTTAGAATTTCATTAGGTTACAAATACATAGAGACCAATATAACTTGACCAAACTTGGTTTTTACTAGAACAGAATTTCCTTCTAAATATTCAAGATCCCATAATATTCACTTGGTAGTGTTCAAGTTGGTTGTTGATGACAATTGCAACTCCACCTTCTTCACTATTCCTATCTGTTCTATACGAAGTTTGTCTGTTGAAGTTTCATGTAAATTTCACAGTTTACTGAGCTAGCTAAATGGTTTTTACCACAATTTATACACTTTATTTCACGACCTTCAGATTTGTTGTATTCTCTGCTAATGTGATGACCCGCAAATGTCAAACATTTTACTTTTTCAAAACAGTTTCTTGAAACGTGTCCAAAAGTTTGACAATTATAGCACAGGAAGACTGAGTTGAAATTTAGGTATTTTTCTCATGTCATGATGCAGTAGTACACCATTAGAACCTTTCTGATGTCTTGTCGCTTTATTATCGGTTTGAAGTTTGCTGCAAACATTGGATACACAGTAAAAAAAGTAGAGCCAAAAAGGGATCTAACACGGAGCGGACAATTTAGTTCACTTTCTTCGCATGCTGATTTTTAGAGCCGTTTTGTTAGTACCGTTTATTCGGCTCTAGCATGAGCACT
>JAUMHM010087133.1:0-10537 GCA_032362435.1 Melikaiella ostensackeni | reverse complement strand
AAAATTTTTCTCGAGATGGCGCTGCAATCTGATCAGTGCATGCTATTAATCTACAAAGTGGGGCACTTGTCCCGCCGAGACACTTTTCCCGGAATTACCGTGATGCAAAATGTTCGAGCTAACCCGTTAACTTGCAAGTTTTGCTCAAAACCTTAAAATGTTCAAGGTAACTCACGTCGATAAATTAGATATTTATGTACTTAATTTTTACTCGAGTTGATTATAAAACGGTATGATCAAATTCTTACAAAAGCAGCTTTCATTTAATTTTCTTATGAACTGTACAGTTCAGTACGGCCGTCCAAATGAAAAGTGACTTTTTGTTATCACTGGATTCGTAAGATCGAGAGTTGAGTGTATTTGCAACCGTTTGCGGATAGTCGAACCCCGCAAGTCAATTTTCTAATATGAATTGTTTAAAGAATGAATTTTTTATTGTAAAATATGAAACCGCGCATCATTTTTAGCCAATAATTGTATCATCCAAATTTTATTCAATACTACAGTTCTTAGGGGACACAGTTTTTCGCGACTGTGATCGAAATAAGGTATCTTTTTAGTTTGTACGGCAGAACATTGCCAGATATTTAGATCTGAGACACCCTGTATAATTTGAAACCTCAAATCAACTTGACATGGATCGAACTCAGTGAAACCTAGCTTAACTTGAACAAGTTCGCTGGATAAAATTTTGAATACCCAAATACTTATTGTATGTCATAAATATATTTTGTTCTTGAACAACCTCCTATATGTACAAATTGTAAATGAAATTAGAACGGACATTTCTTTATAAACTTTGAGAAAGTTTTTAGGCTTTTAGGAATCATTTTTTCTGGACTCAGAAAGAATTTGTTGTAACCTTTTCCCAAATTATATTCAATACAAGCCTCTGACAAACCAAATGGCTTTTGAAAACCCATCAGTATATTTTCAATAGATTAAACTCTCACGTGTCAGTAAGATTAGGTGCAAAAGGCGTTCGACCCTGTGAACACCTATATATGTCAGATTGGGACCTGATAAGAACCTATATATAACCTTTTTTAAATTAAATAGCCAGGAATGCAAGCAGAAGCACTAATAGGGTCTCAGTGCCTGGGCTTGTATAAAGGCCCAGATGTTTTTGATAACTCTGGTGAACAAAAATGATCTATGTCCCCGTTTCTTGATAATTAACATTTTTGTTATATATGGTCGGCTATTTTCAATTTTGAAAAGTTGACTTCAGATTTGATATCAGCGACCCAAAAACTCTAGAGTAAGAGTAAGTCTCTAGTTCATATTGAAGAAAAACTAAATATCAACAAAAAAAAGTACAATCTGATGCATGTCTGAAAGATTTTCGTTTTGACCCTGAAGAAAATTGCTTAACATTTCTTTTTATTAAAAAAATGAGTTGCAACCTTCAATAATAATTTTTAGAACGCTGTCATTAATAGGAAGCGGACTCGATCAGGTGTAAAACTGGCTATGAATTACCTGGGAAAGGTGAACTACTGCATGCGATGTTACGGAAGGGGCGGGTAAAAGCGATTCAAAAAGTTCTAATTTGCAAAACTAATTTCATTCTAAATAGTGCCCCTATTACTCGTCCCTTTCCCATCAGCCTATGCAGGACCTCACATTTCGCAGGCGATTCCTAGCCAATTTCATACCAGATCGAGATCGCTCCCCAGTAATTAATAAGTTGGTGCAAGCGAAATTCTACGCGATAAATCACTTTGCCATTTATATTTGCACTTGAAGTATACATGAATTTCATTTACCTGTGGATCTTCTTGCTGCAATTTCTGCATTTTTGAGCAACAGTCGCGTATCGTGCAAGTTCAGGAATTCTGTTTCTTTCCGTACAATTTCTTCTTCTATTTTATCAGGATCAGGTTCACCTTGTGCTGCTTCTAATAGAACTGCTACAGATGGAATGTCGATTGCCGGTAGCGCCTGCTGATAAAAATTCTCATGCACCTTGCCGCTATGCGTCATGAATTTGTGTGGGCGCTTCACTTGACAAGCTTCTAGGTCAAGCGTTAGGCACTACTACACTTACTGCTGCTGTTCCTTCTACCGATAGTTTTTCATATATGCTTGGTTAATGTCTTCTGAAATTCTCTGGCTCGCTTCAAAATCTTTAATCGAGAGACATTCAATATCGCCTCCTCACCGGCGGTTGAAGACTTGAACTGACAAAAGAATGGACTTCATTAACCTCGAATCATTAGTTACATTCGGATTTTTCATTAAGTTGGTAAATGCTTTTCTTCGCTGCTCGGCTGAGTATTCCGTGTCTTTGTTCAAGTTTTTTTAACGCTCACCCGAAGCAGTCGCGTTGTATGGGATCCGAACCTCTGTTCGCTCCTCATTAATTTCCGCTACTTGCAGAACTCCTTCGACAATGCAGGCAAACTTTGTCGGATCTATCATGGATTAGAAGTATGTAACTTTGTTCTTGATGAACAAACTAGAGTTATTTTCGATATTTATAACTGCTATTAAAAGTCTAGTGAACAGGCGTAGTTGATTGCGAATCATATCGTGCTGCTGCGGTAAAATATATTCAGCTACCAGTTTGTTTGCAAATGAAATCAATAATACGTCGTATTGAATCCGATCACCCACTTAATTTGTACGATGATTCGATAAAATTATGCTTGTTCTAAGATGAGCACTATGGTGTATCCTATCTTCATTTGAATTAGAATTATGACGAAAGTTCCATTCACGACGGGGAAACTCAAGAATTTCGTCACTCTGGTGGTAACGTTCTTCAAATTTCAGTAATTCTTTTACTTCTTTTTCAGATTTGTGTACATTTGTCAAGTTTTTGTTGGATCGCGTAAGCATTTTTCTACAATAATAACACGCATTATGTTTCACTCTTTCGTGGCATGTAGTAACATGCATGTTCGAGCTGCTTGGAGCGCTTTGATCTTTGTGGACTGTGACGTCTAGAGCACGCATCTTATCCTTTGAAGATTTCACCCTTTTATAGTACATGTAGAATCAGCATTGCTTCAACATTCAGAATCTGGATCATCAGACTCAGAACATGGTTCAGAATCATCTAAATCCTGATACAACATACTCTGGGTCGCATGGATCGTCGTGGTCCTCAGATTCTTGTGAAGGATCCGTTCGAATATTACTTGAAGAAGCAATTATGGTTGATAGATCTGAAATAATATAAGAAACCGTCTAAAGTACAATCTAAGTCCGTTAAGTTTCCAATTTCGGGGCTGTAGGGGCGGGAAATTCTAAGAATTGCGGACATATCGGATGTGTCCTCTATTAGCATAATATTCGGTGCGCGTACACCGGCTTGCGCAGGCAGCACACGTAGTGGGAGAACTTCAACTAGTATGCGTGCCGTACCTGTGATGACGTTTTAAGGGGAGTCTTCTGACCAATTTCATAAACGTTGACCGTCACTACATCGTAAAGGCCTATACAAGTCATATCGATTGGTTTTACAAATAGAAGCCTATGGTTTTCTTCTGCATTTAGAGATGAACGACGAATAGACATTTATAGGGGGTATTAAGTGGCCATCTCGAAAAGCACGAAGAATGGCAACAGAATGGAATACTACTATTAACAGAACCCATCGATACACTGCCATGAGGAAAATCCATATAATCTTTTTCCAAGATAAATACATGCCAGGTAACCTTTAGATGAAACTTGCTGACACAACGAACTAATGAAACAGCTCACGGTTCACAGACGGCAGATTTAATGTTTATAATCGAAAATAACCGTAAGCGTTGCACGACCTGGTAAACACCCTTACGTGTCAAATTCGGATCTGATAAGGACCTATATATTCCTATTTGAAACAATGTGCAAAAACTGTTACGCAGAGAGCACACAGGACAGCGGCTTCCAAAAGGACGTCACAAATTTTTACAAGTTTCACTTCCAAGTTTACAAGTTTCACCTCCAAATTTTGCTCTGACCCGGAAGCAACCAGGAATAGGTATATTTCATGGTCGGAGAGAACATATAACACTTGCGCTTATGTTGAACGCCAACTTTAGATGCGTTTTTCTGGAAAAGCGGTTTTTCGATGTTTCAACTTCAAAAATGCCCTGGCGACTTGTTTTTTAACCTAAAGGATTCGTCATGGACTTGAAATACGTAGATGATATTGCGCTATATAGGCAAATACGTAACTTTTTACCAACAATAAGGGCTCTTCTCATGTGGACGCCGACATATAGGTATCGAATTTAGAAACGCATGAGACAGAAGGTCATGCATAAGGATCCACGAGTGACGTTTATCTGGCAGAATCCATGCAATTTGACCATCACTACGGCAATTAAAGATTATTGTAACGATAATAACGATTATAATTGAAATTATCGATGTTGAAATATGCAAAATCTATTGAGCGAATGCTTAAAACAAAAAAGGTCTTAGGTTGCGATTGAGATTCAAATATAATAAACATTACTACGGCGTTTTCACCGCACTTGAGACTTTCATAGATCTATCGATTTATAATTGAATGAAGTAAAAAAATATTCAAAACAATTGAAGTTTTCCAAATACACACTGTAAATTTGAATAGTATTTACGTAATGTTTTTCAATCATGTTTTATTCGTAAGACAGCACTACACTTTTTTATTTCACAGATTTCACATTTTAGTATAGTTTATTTTATCATTACTTCTGAATTGCACGTAAGTCCTAAAAGGATCTTTCCTCTTACCGAAAATAAATCTATAAACCGATATTCTATCGTACTTTATTTGTCAAATTCATTAATGATATAAAAATGGTATAAAAAATAGGGTACAAAGAATACTCTTTTCATGCCTAAAGGGTACCCTTTAGAGTCTCAGTCAGTCAGTCTCAGTTTGAAGTGATAACATTTTGAACGATTTACATTTAAAATCGTCTGTTGATATTTAAATTCAAATTTTTGAGCATCAAGGCTTGAACTTTGGAATTGTACAATCAGAAACGATTTGGATTGAAATTCAAAGAATCTTATATAGTTATATTTTTAAAATTTGAAATTATTTAGGTTCAAAAGATTTCAATTTGAAATTTAGGCTATCAATTGAAAATAGAGTACTATAGGTATCAAATCTTGAAAATAGAGTACTTTAGGGACAGCAGCTGAATATAGTGTACTATGGGGCATATAGTGACCGGTCTGTGAGGCCGAGGGTTGGCATCCGACAAAAGTGAAAAATAAATAAATTTGAAAATTGGTTATTACCTTCTGTTTGGTTCTTGGATTTGAAAATAAAGAAAAATTCCTACTAGTCTGAAAATAATGCCAAATTTTTGGTACATACAGTTTTTGCGAGTAACCAGTAATAACAAAATATAAATTGACAAGAAATTATTGTTTAATGTAGAATTTTCTAAAAATGTGCAAAACACATGTTTCAGATTGAGTTGAATGTATACTTTCTTCAAAAAAGTTGAATTTGTCGGACCTGCAATCTTTTTACTTTGAATCGAAAAAACAATTCTTCTTTCATAGAAACAAATTTTTTCATGCTTTTGAAATTTTGACATTTTGGATTTTTTTGCGATATTGGAACGCTTTAACGAGGGTCGAGCGTGGTACCTTTAGTCGATAGTGTATCCAACATATTCATTCATAGAAGAGTACTATATTTGTTGAAGCAAGATTTAAAAACTATGCAACGATTTATGAACTCGTGTTTTTTATAATTTCTCGGGCGATATTATTATTAAAAAATGTAAATAGTTTCATATTTGACTTATTCTCGTAGCAGGTTGTCATGAAAACATGACATGGGGCCTATTCTCCAATCTTCTTGCTTTTCGGACACAGCTGTTTTTTTTCTACGGTTATTTTTCATACCGTTCCATTCAAATATCTTCCGTAATTGTACCAGTAAATGAAAGAAGACAGTTCAGTGCATAATTAATTTAATTTTGATTTCTCAAAGTCGGATTTTGGCGTTGTAAGCAATCAAAATGTGAGATGACGCGAGGATCTCTCCATTAGGGATATGCTAAAATAATCATTTTCGAAACTAAATCCCTCATAAATTAATACCGCTAGAGGGTCTGCAATTTTCACAGAAAACGTACTTTATATTCCTCTGTAATATGTTTCAAATTCAGTTTCTAATGTCCGACTATATAGCCACGCTCGACCCTCCTTAAGAATCAGAGAAAATGTTTTTCCATGAAAGCAAAATATGAATATGTCTCTTTGAATTAGGCAGAAAAAATTTCAAGTTCGACATATTCAATTTTTTTTCCAAAAAGTGTGCATTTAACTCAATAAAAAAAAAAACATGTTTTTGGCAAATTCTCAGAAAATTCTGAATTATACAATCTTTTTCTTTCATTTCTAAATTTTTATTACTGTTCGCTAGCAAAAACTGCATATACAAAAATTTTATCACAATTTTGTAATAAATTAGATTAAAAAAAAAAAATTTTTAATCGAAAAACCGAACAAATCGATTCGATTAATTTTAGCATTTTCAACCCGTCCTGCTACCTGTTGCCGTCTATCTCTTTCTACCTCATTGGTACTATATTCTACTTCAATAAGAAGATAGTGATCGCTAGGAACGCAGGCATATCCCTTTTTTAATATATAACGGCTACCTCGCCTTCAAGGAGCCTCATTAAGATGGTTTTTAATTTATTCTCAAACGGCCCAGTATATTCATCAACACTTTGGCATGCAAAATTTAAAGAATATCTTGTTTCAGACCAGAATAGTTCTCAATAAAACTTTGTCTATTTTGTTTATTATTCGAAAAAACTCATTTTAATTCCCATTCAAGTTTACCTTTTTTTACTAAAAAAAAAGCTCTACTAAAAGACCTTTTAGCCCGGGAAAAGACAATACTCTTTAGAAATACGTATGAAAAGATTTAATTAAAATATAAGGCCGCTTGGCCATAAAATGAAGCCCGCAACAAGAGTCCAACGTTCATGAAGCACTTCAGAAAAAAAATCACGGAGCGGATCAGTAGGCAGTCCGTGGATGAGGATTGCAAGTTTTAAGATGTGAAAACCCGTAGCAGCTAGAGGCTGAGGAAAAGAGAAGAATTAAAATTTATAACAAGGAGAGTATATTAGGGACATATATAATAAAATTTGTAACAGCAAGAGATGACAAGAAACTCTGTCGGTCGTGCTATGGTAATCTTCCAGCTTTATGAGAGTAATTATGCGCAAATCTGAAATATCCTTATTATATTATTGTTATACTATCAAGCCGAATCCCTTTCAAAGTAAGCATAACTCGTTCGGTTCTAGTCTAGTTATACTACCGGGGATCGAGGAATTTATATGGTAAGGTTAACTAAGGGATGTGTATGAGAAGGGTTAGATTTTAGATTTTAAAACGTGTTTAAAAAGTATGAAAATGGCCTAAAACATGCTAAAAATGCCAATAATTTCACTAAAACCGGGATTTGTAAAGTGTGACAGAGCGAATGTGCCAAAAATCGACATACAGATAGTCACAAATTTTTTTGCCAGTTGTCAGCTAGATACTTCGTAAGTCAGTGGAGCAACTGCATACCATTATTCTGATTGGTTCAGTGTTTTCCATGATGATACCTTTCAAGGTTGCAGAGTTGTGTGAGAACGGCCTTCGATGTATTTCAAAAAAAAATTTTTTTTCTCCCCCAGAAATGAAGTATTCAATTTTTTGCAAATCTACTAAATATTTTAGAATTTGATGCAGTATTTAAGAAATATATTATTTGAAATTCATAAAACTACCCCATTATACTCATACCATTTGTGAATAGTAAAGATTAGAAATTTGGGGTTGAGGTGACAGGATACTCATCCAAAATTCAAAATCCAAAATTCATCCTACTTTTCTTGTTATTACGGCACACAGTGGTCAAAATCAGAAATTTACTATTCATAAGCCGGTACAGGCTTCGTTTCTTGACGGATCAATATTTAACTCAAATATAACAAACATTTATTATGAACAAATTCTTGATTGCCGCGCTTTACTCTTGAAAACATTTTTTCTTATCTAAAATGTGTTAGATTGACTGCTGGATCGATATATGCTCAAGACTTATCACCATACGTCAACGTCCACTGCTAATTAAATTAGCGAATGTTATAAATAAATTATTAGACACATCTGTAACTATAACAGTTTTCTACATGAATAAGTTATGAAAAAATCATTCAACAAATATGCAACTGTAGCATTCTTGTATACAAGTGATTTTTTCGTTCTCATTAATCAAAAACAACTAGAAATTGATATTGTCTCGAATAATAATTCAAACAAATACCATTAATAATCACTGTGATAAAAAAATATTTTATATATGACATTGCAATGCGATGGAATTCAATTTGAGAGTACCATTGGTCTCTAATACTTACGACATAAAAAACTGCTACAATATCAACATCTAGTTATCTTCAATAGTAAGAACGATAAAATTACTTACTTGTATACAAAACTGTTACAATTGCATATTTATATATTATTTGATTAAAAGAGTCGTAAATTTCATTATTAGCCTAGCATAATGACTGCATAACAATATCAGTTTGTTTACAGCAAGATTTCATGGAAAAAGTAATTTTTTTACACGAAAAAACGTTTAGTTGGAGCATTTGCTCATACCACTTCTTATCATGAATGGCAACTGTTTATTGTTCCTTAACTAATTTGTTAAAACATCAATATCCACGTATTCAAGATATTTAGACGGAAAAATCGTCTTTTTATACAGAAAACTATTATAGTTGCACATTTGTCTGTAATTTGTTCATAACAATTGTTAATTTAATGAGCAGTAAAATATATTAATTGAATATCAATATGAACTTGCTCCCAAGAAGATTTAGTGAAAAAAAATTTTTTTTACGAAAAATCTCTCAATGGAGACATTTGTTTAATATATTTGTTCTAAACAAATTGAATCGATTCACTTTTAACATCATTTCGAAATTTATGTTCATTCCTTGCACGGTTTTAATTTGGTCCAATAAGAAGGAGGAGTGTGGCCTGAAGATTAAAACCAAAATGGAATAATTGTTAAAAATGTTTATAACAATAGAAATTGTTGACGTATGGTGATAAGCCGTGAGTATTATCGATCTAGCAGTCAATCCAACTAAATTTAGATGAAAAAAATAATGTTTGGTGCAGTTAAGAACCACATTGAAGAACCGGTTTATAATAATCACTTCAAATATTAATCAAATTATTAATGTTCTATAAGTACAGATGAAATAATACTGTTCAATAGTAAGTTTATTTCGACATTCCTTTTAAAGATAAAAAACCATGTAGTTGAAAATCCTAATTTTGTCAGTTTATTTGTTTGAATATTAATGTACATAGAAAGAAATTGAAAATCCCAGCTAGCCAAGTTATTAGGAATTCAGTGTTAAGCGTTTATGAATAAAAAACATAATTCGTCAAGAAATAGAGCCTGTAGACGATTATGAATAGTAAATTTCTGATTTGACCATTGTGCGCAAGCACAACATGAACTCTTACGATATATTCACCAACTTAAATAAAGGAAAAATAATACGCTAAACTTTTTGAGAAAATTGAGTTTTAAGTTAAAGGCGTAGTGCTATACAGGAAAATAGTGGATGAATCTTGACCAATGAGGTGACTGATTGGAGTTTGCGTAAACTCCAGCAATCACCTCACTGGTCAAGACTATTTCACTATTTTCCTGTATGGGAATACGTTCATGACGCTTACTCGATACCTAATTTACCGGCATTTCTTTTCGCCTAACTCATATCGAAACGAAGTGAGATGTTTAGTCGAAAGTTTAGAAAATTAAATCAAAGGAACTAATGGAGGTTCGGTCCTAAATGCTTATTATTTTCGAAAAATATATTTTTGGGAGAAAAGCCTTTCATTATTATAAACATTTGGGAGCAGACGAGCCTTTATTACTTTCTTTTTTTTTTAATCTTCCAAACTTTCAACTCAACAACTTATTTCGTTTCGACATCAGTTAGGCGAAAAGAAATTCCGGCAAGAAAGAAATCTTGTAAATTGGCCGTGGCCTTAATCGGTCAATTATCATCTATTTTCCATTGCATACATATATATTTTCCAAATATTCGAGAGCATAACAAAATTTAAAAATGAATTCATTAGAATAAGTGGATGGAAAAAAGGAAATATTATGATTGGATAATGGAAAATAAAATTCACTTTTAATTCAATGTTCTTTGTGTATGTATTGCGCCCTCATCTATTCATAGAAAGGACCACGAGCTACATGCACACAAAAAGTCGGAAAACGAAAAACTGGTCAAATTCATGGTTACTATTTACAGTACTCCAGAACTTTCTTGTCAGAATGTACTGAGCATGAATTAAAAAGGTTTGTTTAGTAATAGTATCAGAAAATTAATTTCACTTACCTCCTTGACAATAAACACTCTCCGGCGTGCTCCGGCCGACTCACTCAGATACGAGGGTCACTCAACAAGTACTTAACCTCACCGCCCGATGGCGCTGCTATTACGAAAGAGTTTTACCATCGTGCAGTACATTCTTTTAG
>JAUMHM010087132.1:0-10538 GCA_032362435.1 Melikaiella ostensackeni | reverse complement strand
ATTTTCTTGAAAAATCGAAAATTCAAATTTTGAGCCAAATAACGCGGAATACGAAAGAAAGTTGAGATATCAAAATTGTTGCTTTGAATTTTTTGCTTTTGTTGCTTTTTCATTAAGAATTAATCTGTTCTTATTAAACATTCAACTATCTGCTTGAAAGCTGACCTTCTTTATCAAAAATTCATTTTCTTTATAGAAAATTAATCACTTTAGTCCAAATATGAACTGTTTTGTTGAAAATTTAACTATTTTGTTGAAAATTCAACTATTTCGTTCAAAACTTAATTGTTTCGTTAAATATTTTGGATTGAAAATTGAACTATTTGGATAGAGACGCAACTGTTTTTGGTTGCATTTAATCATTTTGTCAAAAAATTCGACCATTTGGTTGAAAGTTCATCTTTTTAGGTTGGAAATTCATTTATTTGTTTGAAAATTCATCTATTTTTTCGAGAATTCATCACTTTTGCTTGACATTCACCTATTTGGTGGATAATTCAACTGTTTTTGGTCGAATTTTAATATTTTTTGTTTAATAATTCAACTATCCGGTTGAAAATTCATCTTTCTTGGCAGAAAATTCACATTCTCTGGTTTGAAAATTCAAATACTTTGTTGAAAATCTAACTATTATGTTAGAAAGTCATCATTTATGTTCGGAAATTCAACTTCAATGAATTAAAACTTCTTCTTTTTGGGCTAAAAATTCAACTGTGTTCTGAAATATTCGTCTATTTGGCTTGAAATTCAACTATTCGGTTGATAATTCAATTGTTTTTGGTTGCAGTTCAAATTTTTTTGTTTGAAAATTTAACTATTTGGTTGAAAGTTTATCTTTCTTCGTTGAAAATTTACATTCTCGGGTTTTAAAGTTCAAATATTTTGTTGAAAAGTCATCTTTTTTTTTTTGAAAATTCAACATTTTTGGATCGAAAATTCTTCTGTTTGGATTGAAAATTCAACTGTCTTCTAAAAAATTCATCTTTTTGGCTTCAAATTGACCTATATTGTTGACAATTCAACTGTTTTTGGTTGAAGCTCAATCATTTTTGTTTAAAAATTCAACTATTTAGTTAAAAATTTGTCTTTATTGGTTGAAAACTCACATTCTTTGGTTTAAAAATTCAGATATTTTGTTGAAATTTCAACTATTTTATTCAAACGTCATCCTTTTTGTTCTGAAATTCAACATTTTTGTATTGAAAATTCTTCTTTTTGGGCTGGAAATTCAACTGTCTTCTAAAAAATTCGTCTCCTTGGCTTAAAATTCACCTATTTTGTTAATAATTCAACCGTTTTTGGTTAAAGTTTAATCTGTTTTGTTTGAAAATTCAATATTTGGTTGAAAATTCACATTCCTGGGTTTAGAAATTCAAAAATTTTGTGGAAAATTAAACTAGTTTGTTAACAAGTCATCCTCTTTGTTGGGAAATTCAACATCTTTGGATTGAAAATTCAACTGTCTTTTAAAAAATTTCTCTTTTTGGCTTAAAATTCACATATTTTGTTGATAATTCAACTGTTTTTGGTTGAAGTTTAATTTTGTTTGTTTGAAAAATCAGCTATTTGGTTGAAAATTCATCCTTCTTGGTTGAAAATTCACATTCTTGTGTTTGAAAATTAAAATATTTTGTGGAAAATTCAACTATTTTGTTAAAAAGTTATCCTTTTTGTTTGAAAATTCAACATTTTTGGATTGAAAATTTTTCTTTCTGGACTGAAAATTCAACTGTCTTATAAAAAATTCGTCTTTTTCGCTTGAAATTCACTCACTCTGTTGATGATTCAACTGTTTTCGGTAAAAGTTTAATCTTTTTTGTTTAAAAATTTAGCTATTTGGTTAAAAAGTCTTCTTTCCGGGTTGAAAATTCAACTATTTTGTTGAAAATGCAACATATATTTCGACTTAAGATCTTCAGCGTTTCATATTGAATTAAGTACGGTTACTATATTACTGACGTCACCCTGAAGGGTTCAAACTTTGTGTGATGATCTGTGACGAAGAAGTGGAGGGGCGGAAAAAGTGTTCAAAACAGCGTAACGTAGTTTTTGAACAGCCCCAATGGATTTAATTGCTAATAAAGATAATTAATTTCGTTTACAGATAATTGTATCGTACTGATGTACAAATTCAAAGGGATAAGACCCAAAAAAATGTTTGGATGTATATACAGTACGAAATCGGATCCTGGCTTCGTTACAAGGGATGCAGCTTTCGTTCATGGTAAATATATGACGCCAGCTTAAATCTATATCATTTTATATTTACAACCATTTTTTTTACAGGCAACTGCTTAAAAGTAGCAAAAGGTGTACCACCTCACGATTACAAGTGTTCATAATAGAGATCTGTATTCCAAAAAAAGACGAAGATAAAAATTGAGTGAAGGGCATCAAGGCCATGTAAAATTTACCCGACTCCTACCCTGCCGACACCTTTTTTCGACAACTCACGTCAACACGAATTGAGATATCAAGTTAAGAATCTGAGACATTATATAAAGGGCACTGAGGAATGTTTGTATGGTTCTAAAATTGTGGAAATTCAAAAACCAATTTCCAAAAATATTCCAAAATTGAAATTTTTTTGTAGTTTCAGAAATTTAGGACCATACAAACGTTTCTTGCTACCCTTCAATAAACTTCCCGAACCTTTAACTCGATATCTTGTTGTTGTTGCGGAAAAATGTCGGTAAGGTAGAAAAAAACAATGTTAAGGAATGATATGTATGAATACACCTCATAATATAAAAATCGAATTTAAAGTATAAAATATCATGAGACTTTTTTTTCTAATCAGCAGTTCAGAAATGACCAAAACCTCAATTCCTAATATTAAATTATTGCATCAATAAATTAATCACTATTGAACTTAAGTAATAATTTATTAATTAATTTATATTTTGCGGACGCATTCGTTGATATGCTGAAAGTAGTTTTTTGAGAATATGGCCATGAAAATGTCCGCAAATGTCATTCTGAAGGTTGAAACTTGAAAAAATTAAAACAACGTAATAATAATAATAATAGTTGTGATAATAATAAGACTCATTTGATTGCATTACAAAAAAGCGTCCGTGAGTAATGGAAATTTCATAATAATAATGTGATTATATAATTATCGATGTTTTTTCTTTAAACTTTATTTCGGATGATCCCGATTTTTTATTACTTTATTGTTTATTATTTTTTGATTCAATTATTCGTTTAACTTAATTCCACTTTTCAGTGGGAATTATTTTGTTTTTTTTTCAGCATATTTCGATAAATGCTTGTTTTTCTTTTAATTTTGCATTTGTTTATACTATTCAATCTTTCAAAAATATAAATATTTGTATCTTTTTATAATTCATAATATGATTCCTTTTAATAAAAAAAACTTCTATTCATAAATCTCTACTATTCGTAATTGGCATCATTTTTTCATCTCAAAACTCTGATTACCTTCTACATGAATAAATAAAATATTGATTGTCATGCACTTGGCGAAATTTTTTCACACGTAGTGTTTTTGGTGGGATTTCATTCATATTTTTCGCAATAATAAGAAATCCACATACATTTTAAATATTTCTGCCAACTTTGGAATATAGTTTATTGTAATCTACAGTCGACATTTTCTTAAGCATTTTCGTTTAATTTTGGGGTCAACGGATTTCTTAAATTTTCAATTAATCGTTCTACTCACAGAATAATTATTTTAAATATTTTTCTCCAAGATCCTGATAAGAAATCAGTATAATTTAGCGAATGATTGGCTTGTGTATTTTTGTTACTGAAAATTAAATGAAGATTTCAATAAAAAAAAAGTTGTAAGTTTTCTTGAGACTTTGCAAAAATCATGAATTGAACATTCAAACGCTCCACCCATCAAGCGAACTTCAAGCAACGTCAAACTTCCAGTGAAAAAGTTGTTGATTAAGTTCAAAGAAGTTTTCTGGAAAGCTTAAGCTCAATCAGTTTAATGGTTAAAAAATCATGAGTGTTTCAAATTGCAAGCAGCAATCATGACGCTGCCCGATTTTCAAACGATCGCTATTCTAACTCTTTGCGGCTAATAGTTCACGAGATATTAAATTAATAATTCTTGACATGCAAATGCGTTTCTCTCGAAAATTAGTATTTGGAAGTTCCATAAGGACCCTTTTTTCATGGTTGTAGACATATATTTTGTCTAAAATTTGACATTTACTATACGTGAAATTCTCTCCATGAAACGTCAATCCTGAAGCTGAAGTGCAGTATGTAAGAAATTAAAACAAAATTATTAATTTTTTCATTGGTTTGTTTTGATATTATCTTTTGAAGAGACTTCGAATAAATCTACTCAAAAAATATAACAACAATTTTTGATTCTATTGGCTTTGGGGTCAAAAAGGTAATCAATCATTTTCTTTAAAAAGGAGGAAACAAAATTTCAATCGGGTCAGTCAAATGCTGACATTTTTAGTATTATTTTCATATCATTTGTCTCTGAATTGTGCGTTGTATTTGACGAGCATAAAAGGGATTATTTTTTACGTGAATAAAGTGAGGTAAGATCGCTCAGTCTGTAGTCACCTATGCAAACAATTTTTGTTTTCGTAGCATAATCCAGTATCATGAAACGCAGCCTATTTAAAAGTTTCGCAGCATTGCCTTCTTATTATTTCAATGAAGTTAAAAATGTTACGTAATCGCGTTCTCATATCAAACTCTTTTATATCTCATGTTTCCCTTTTTTTCTCCTGAAATATTGCGGTTATTCAGATAATAAATTATCACACTTTGCAAATACTTGAAATTATCAGCATTTGCGTCAGGCGTTGAAAGAGTGCTCGTCACGTGCACGCAAATACCTACTATATTTTTTTAAAACTTAAAAGATTTTAAAGTTGATCTTCCAATTATCGAAAAAAACGTATTTTTTTAAAGATGAATATAATCTTAATGAATAAAAATATGGCGGCGCTTTTTCAGAAAATGTTAAAAAAGGATTTTCTCAAAATATCCATCTTTCAGAATTACTTCTTTTTTTGGGCAGATTGCTGATAATATGATAAACTAGCACATTCAAAACAATATCACTATGGTTCCAACTTTAAATTATAAAACTTTTTGAAAACAAAATTTTTTGAGAGGCATTGAGTTTTAAATATTCAATTCATAGAATTATCAAATTTAAAATAATTTAATTGTGAATGCTTATTTCTTGCATGGTTTTATTTGTAAGGTAAATTTTTTGTTTACAACTGAATTAAGTATTTCCCCAATTTGGAAAAATAGAAAGTTATATTAAAAACATTCAGTTTCTAATGCTTCTTTGGAATTTTTCAGTTCTGCATGATCTGATATTGTATAATTTTGCAGCACTTCAAATTCAAAATTTTTTCAATTTTAAGCGCTCTAAATTTGAAAATGGTCCACTACTAAGTCGTCAAATTGAATAACTTTTACATTTTTTTTGCTCAGTACTGATTTTCTTAATTCGAAAGTATATTTTAATACAAACACTTTTCGATCTTGAAAATTTGAATCGGTCAAATAGAACCGAAGATATTGATTTAAAAAAGAAGTTACCCATAATTTCAAGGTCGCATGTCTTCGCCAAATCAAAAAAATTGAAGTGTTATTTGTCACTCGCAAAGGAAAGAATTAGCCAAGTATATATCATAATTTACTAAAGAACACCCAATTTTTTATAATTCAGTTAACGCTCTTTCTTGCTGTGTCTTTAACATTTGTTGCAACTGCCAATGGTCATAGTGAGGAAACAGCTTTCGTCATTTCTTTTCAATTCTAAAAACAATTTGTAGTTCAGCAATTATATTAGGCAACCAGCATAAACATTCCTAACGAATTCTTGCACCCATATAATTGATTATTTCATTGGAATTTCTGTAGATGATAGTGTCAGATTTTTGAAACTGTGGATAGATATAACAAAACATTTGATTTGAAAAAAAGATGAAATGAGAGTTCAGGAAATTATTCCAAGTTATTTGAATAAAATTGAATGATAAATTTGAATCAAATTGCTATATATTGCATCAAAATTTTTTATTTAAAAGAGTTGTTAGTCATATCAATTTAAGAGTCAAATTTGTTTCAAACATCGTAATCATTTTTATCCTATAAAAAGATTAACAGTCGCATAGAATGCGTCAGATTCGAAAACCTGCGACTCATGCTAACACGTGTAATAATCTAATATTTACCTAAACAACTGATATGATTGACTTCGACTTTTCTCTTAAGAGATTTCACGAGCTTCGAAATAACATGTCTCGTCTGGTTGAAATTGAAATTGAAATACGAAAGACTGATTGAAATGCTTTATTATTGAGTGATATTTCATTCATGCAAAACTGAACAAAATGCAGTAATTATTTTGCAGAAGGTATACATAATTTTTGTAAAAGAACTTTTTAACGATTAACGAATAATTTCTTATTGATTCTCACCAATTCTTTGAAAATGATACAGTTTTCAGGAATGATAACTTACTTTTTTGGGAAGAAGATTCAACTTGTTAGCCTCATTTGATTTATAAAAAAAATAATCACTCAAATATCGTAAGACGGGGGCAAAGCGGGACATTTTTCCTAGGTTTTTCCCAATATATCACAGACATGAATTAAAATAAGATAATAATGCTTTCAAATATCTAATGTCTCTCTTCCTCTTGGGCAATGGTCAATGGGCATTGCTATTGAGGGTACGGAGAATAATGAGGATCATCCAAATCTATCGACGAAATAGGATCGGGCTTCCCACCAGTTAGGCCGAGAAATTTTTCATTTCATTGTTAGCTGCTGGTCTATATGCTAGCCAAATGAGTATTTGTGTTTTGGAAAAATTCAAACGATTCGAAGAGTTTTAAAATTAAGATTTCAGAGATTTCTATTTATTATGAAGCCCTCAAAATGAAATAACAATTTTGCGATGTGAGAGTTGTGAATTTTCACATGAAACTGGCAATACTACGAGTAATTTCCAAAAATAAAAATTTTTCAGTTTTTTGTATGGCAAGAATTAACAATTTAATATCTCGTAAACTATTTGCCATGGAGAGTCCGATTAGCGATCATTTAAAAGAATTTTATATGCCCTACGAATCGTGTGCTATGCACTTTTCACCTACATGTCTCTTAACCGGAAACAACAATCCAGACAGGCTTCTCAATTTTTACTTTATTGTTAAGTAACAATATATGTAACGGTCTGACAGAGCTCAGTATTTTATTAGATCATCTACCCAAACAATTTAGGTGAAAAAATTTCTGTATATATTTTGTTCTAGCAAAGTGTCTTTTTTCGTCTTATTTGAATGGTTTACATATTTTTAACAATAATATAAATGTTGCAATTATATGCTTAGCACCAATCGAGAGAACAAAATCAGCACATTTCTACGTTAAAGAAAATAGGATGTGATTGATAGTTTTTGTTTTTTGGTGTGGTAGTGCCAGCTACCTGACATTAAAAATTGTCGAGTTTCTATTCAAAAGCATTAATCTTAAAAAATTTTACTTCTAAGCGTGTAAAACTGAAAGATTTTGAATTAAAATTAAAATTCACAATCTTGACTTTTTATTCATCCAATGAAACAGTTGTGTTAATTTATTCAATAATAATCATGATTCGCGGACGAAGAGTTTTTTCATGTTAGTCAAGTTAAGAAATATAATATTTCACGAGAAAAAAAAATTCTGACAAATTCTGACATCAACGATCTCCCTCCTTCTACTTTATTTATTCCAAAGGATAAATTAAGCATTATTATCGATGAAAAGTCGTAGAAGCTAGTATATATAGCAGCCATTTATCGAGTCGGTACTCATGCGAAATTTGTTGAAAATCAGTTTTGAGTTCTGCACCATTGTGTTTATCTGTTAGTAACAATGAAGATTGCTACCAGGATTCTACTCCTTATATTCTTGGGTGTTCTTCATTTCAAACGTAAGTGTAATATAATAGTATAATTCTTATTCATAACATATACTTTATTATATATATTCTTAAATATAAATATTTTAAGATGACTGTTAAAAATATAAGAAAAAAGTTTCTGATTATACACAGTTTTTTTAGGTTTGGAAGGATAAAATTATGTGAAACATTCGAAATTTGCGTCAATCGTAAATTTAAAAAGTAGATTTTACAGTTTTTATATTCCTTTTCACAATTTTGAACGACAAAAGGTTTACGTACAGTTTTAAACTCTAAAAAGGACTATAAAGAATGAAAAATTTAACTTTTTCAACTGTAAACAAAACTGTAAACTGTAAAATTTCTCATGTGATTTGAAAAACTCGCGGCTTCGTACATTAAAATTGTAGATCGTACAATTTACTTTTTTCAGCGTATTAGTGAAAATATCTGATTTTTCAAGATCTACAATCTTGCAAACAGATTTTTTCCAACAACAAGTATTTTCGGATAATTCAAAGATCTCAAATGAAAATTATGAACACAAAATGACCATTTTTTCTATTTTTTCTGGATTGAACGATTAAAAAGAAAGAAAAACAGATTTTGGGACACTATTCTGCACGAGATAATTGTGTTTTAATATACCTCTGTAACTAACTTTTATTTTTTGCATCCACAAGAACGTCAAAAGAATGTTTTTTTAGCACTTAAGATCTTTCTTGGGATCAGAACCAATTCGCAAAAAATTCAATATACATGGGGGATCAAAACTGGAAACCACTACAAATTATATTGAAATACTGAAATCTGTTCCTCCCTATATCTTCAATTTTTGGTGAGTACATTGCGATCCCAAGAGAGCCCTCCAGTTTTTTTTATGTTTTCGGGGACGCAAAAAAAAGTTTATTATAGGGGTATATTCAAATACAATCATATCATGCAGAAAAGTATCCTAAGATCTGACAAAAATTGAGAAGATTCTAGACACCCTGAAAAATGTAAAAAAGTTCACTCAAAAAAAAATTAGATAAAAAAATTAAAACACTGCAGAAAGTAATTTTAACATTCTCATCAGAAAAGGTATTAGATCCGTGTAAAATTTGACCACCCCGTTTTTGTCAAATGAGCACATTTTAAGACCCCTGACCCCGAAAAACAGGTTTTTACGAACGTGTCTATCTGTCTGTATATATGTATGTATGTATGTCTGTCTGTGAGCACGGTAACTTTTTGAAAGAATGAATCTATTGTGTTGGCCGTTGGTACACTGTTTTAGTGTCGAAAACTGAAGATCAAGTTTGTTAGACAGCCATTTTGGATAAAAATTCAAAAAGTCAGAGCATTTTCGAAATTTTTGAGATAATTTTTTTCAAGATTTGAAGATTATACGTACGACTATTCGTGGTACCTGAAAATTCGGACAATTTATCTTTATGACTTTCTTCGATAAAAAAAAATCATGAGAGTTATAGCATTTTTAAAACTCGTAAAAGGAAAGGAAAATGAAAATTTCAAGCCAAACAATGCACGATATGAAGAAACCTCAGGCGTAGAAAAACGTTGCTTTTTAGAAGCCCTACAAGATTGTCATAATAAATTTCTGAATCTTCCAAAGAAATTGAAAATTTAAATTTTAAGCCAAATAACGCGAGATACGAGAAAAAGTTGTGACATCAAAATTGTTGTTTTTGCGAAGATCCATGAGTTTTCTCCATATATTTTTTTATGGGAGGCATACTTTGTTTTCTGAGTATGGAAGTGATAATTTAGGGATTCAACGAACTTACCTGTAAGTGAAGTTCTATCCTAATTGTATGCAGCGCCTCTTCCGCAATGATCGAACATGTAGTACGTCTACTCCTCGCCATGTCGCCACGATTTTCAAAATATCCAATGAAAAAAGCGTGTGATATCTGCTATTCCTCGCGTTGACGCATCAAGTCATTATCTCAAGATTTTGCCGGAACATGATACGGGTCTCAAAACTGAAATTTGAGATGGGAAATACAAAGGGTGGGATTGATCATTTCGGAAGAGGCGCTGCATACAATTAGGATAGAACTTTACTTACAGGTAAGTTCGTTTAATCCCTTAATTGTATTTTGCGCCTCTTCCTCATGATCAAACATGTGGATGCTTAAAGCATGTTCCGGTGCTGTGGGGTTTAAATGATGAAATCTCTAAAATGTGTTGGAGTTCGCAGTCTAAACTGCTATTCTCCGTATCGTGTCTAACTCTAGATCATTTATACTCGCCGCAGAAGTCGATGTATGACGCGTTGAATGCGCTGTAAACATTTCGGTGTCTATCCGCTTTCACAAAGAGAGTCTTTGACCCAGCGACTTAAGGGCCTTCGAAATTATAGGGAAATCCTAAATGTAAAACTGAGTCCAAACGAAGAAGCCATTTTCTCTAGTTTTTTGCATACATAATCTCAAGAGTAATAAGATTTGCGGACCAGGCCGCCTTTTTCGGAAAAAATTATATTTTTTATGTGATAATCGAATAAAAAATGCAATAAGGGGACTTTGTGGAAAACTTCCTTAGACCCTAAGGAACAATCGCCTCGCTGGAAGTTTGCTGGGTCATGAAATTTCCTCGACTCTTTTTTCACGGGAACGTCG
>JAUMHM010087131.1:0-10538 GCA_032362435.1 Melikaiella ostensackeni | reverse complement strand
ATTTGGTTTTTTTTTTGGTATGTTGTTCAGACGAAAGCCCTCACCTCCCCTATTTTACATTGAAAATGTTTTTTTTTCGGGGGTTTTAGTTTCACTAAATTGTACATATATGTACTTAAAATTTAGAAAAACTAAAAAAGACATTGATAAAATGCAAACATTAAAGAAAAGAAGACAGCTCCCATGCAATCAATCTTACAAATAATGGAATAACTTTTATAGACGAATGAGATAGCGACAAGTATTATATATATTTCAAAAACATGCACGACGTATTCTGGTAATACTGTAACTGCCAGAATGCGTTCTGTTCTACTTAAAAGGAGCTAAATGCGTTCTGGTCATTTTAAAATTATCCGCAACGCGTGCTGGCATTACTGAAGATGCCAGAACTATTCAGATTTCTTTTAATTGAGGTATTAGTGATTAACTCAGTTTACCAGGAGATATATATTTTTATTTAAATATAGTATACAAATTTCAGGGAATTAGCAATTTTCAGAAATGTTTTAATGTTTGGATTATCACCTTCTTTTATTTGTAAGAATTAAATAATCTTAATCATGATAAAAAATAAAGTTGCCAGAAGTATGTACATAGATTAAGGTATAAATAATATAATTAAAATGTAAACCTGGTACTTACCTAAAAATGAGGTTGCCGAAAGGTTTTACGTATATTTAGTTAAAAGAAAATAATACTGAGAGGAAGATGCCATATACAAAATATGTGCATTTTTTTATTATGTATCATTGAGTGCTCTATTCATAATTTTTGCACTATTTTCTTATGTTAAAATTTTTCTAATTTTATGATTTTTATAGATGTTTTTGGTTTTGAATCTATTCAATATATTATTCACTCCACTATGTAGTTTGTTTTTCGAATATACTGTTAATATAATTAAATGTCATCCTAGTACTTATTATAATTGAAATAAGGTTGCCAGAAGGATTTACATAAAATGAGGTATAATTATTAATATAATTAACATGTAATGCTGGTACTTATCTAAAAATAAGTTTGCCAAAAAGGATTTGCCTACCTTGAGGTGAAAAAATGATACCATAAACAAAATATATGCATTCTTTTATTTCGTATATTGTGTACTTTATTCATAATTTATCGACTAGGTTTCATGTTAAATTTTTGTAATTTTCTAATTTTTACAGATGTTCTTTTGTTTTGAATCTCTTCAATAATAACAAATCAGAGAAATTCTTCGTTAATATGTTTTTTACAATGGATAGTTTAGGCCATATATTCGTGAATTTCGACGCTTTCCCAAAAAAATCTGAGAATTTCTGTGAGGTTCCTTGTTCACAATTCAATGTGAGTTTACCTCGTGGCATTGAACACTGAATTTTGTATTCATGGAGAATTTCTTCTGTTAAAATAAAATTTTACCATGAATTCGTTATTCTAATCTTTTTCTCATAAATTGAAAAAATGAAAAAAGTGGATTAGTTTCTCAACGTTCTTTTCACATTCTGATCAGAGAAGGTATTAGATTTGTGTAAAATTTGACCTCTACCCTCCCTCCAACCCGTTTTTGTCAAATGTCCACGTTTTGAGACTCCCTGAACCCGAAAAGTAGGATTTTACGAATTTGTCTGTCTTTATGTCTGTCTGTGAGCACGATAACTTTTGAGAGAATGAATATATTGGATTGGCTTTTGGTATACTTTATGAGTGTCGAAAATTTAAGGCCATGTTCATCAGCCAGCCATTTTGGATTAAAATTCAAAAAGTTGGAGCATTTTCAAAATTTTTGAGACCATTTTATTTAAGATTTTAAAATGATATGTATGACTATTTGTAGCACTCAAAAATTCGAACAATTTATCCTCTTGACGTTTTTCGACAGAAAGACAATTATGACAGTTATAGCATTTTCAAAATTCAAAAAAAAAAGAAACGAAAATGAAAATTTTAAGCCAAACAATGCACGATATTAAAAAAGGTTAAGAGTAGGAAAACATTTCCTTTTAAAATTCCTACAAGATTGTCATAACAAATTCTTGAATTCAAAGAAAAAATCGAAAATTCAAATTTTGAGCCAAATAACGCGAGATACAAAAAAAAGTTGTGATACCAAAATTGTTGTTTTTACGAAGACCCATAAACTTTCTCCTGAATATTTTTTAGTAGGAGGCATAGTTTGTTTTTCAAGTATGGAAAATGATATTGGAATATTTTAATTAAAATTTTTGAGCCAAACGAGCGAGATAAGAAAAAAGTCGGAAAAATAGAATTTGTGCTTTTAAAAAGTCAAATATAATTGCCGTTAGACATTTCTTTATAAGACCAATCGTAAATTATTGAGATAATTTTTAAATCGTCTTTTTTACTACATACTTAGTTGTACATATTATACGGCGATCGCAGAAAATCTAGTGCGAATATTATGATGAAAATGTATTAATTAAGGCCGATAGAGCCTTAAGTAAATGAATTTCCTTTTTCATTTGAAATCAAAAATGAAGGATGGATTATAATAATAGAATTTTTTACCTTGTAGGATGATTTTTGTCTTCTCTAATTTTTCCTCTTTAGCATTATGAAGTTCAGCGAAATTGATATAAATTTGGGTTATGGAATGGATGCGATTGGGGGGCCGATTAAAAATAAAAAGTCAGAATCATGGGGTTTTTCAAGAGAAAAGATTGATAATAAGAAGAAAATAGAAAAAAGGATCAAAGAACTTTTGATATTAATTTCTTTATCCCTGATATTATCCCTGATGGGGAAGTCTAAATTAACTTCCAAACATGTTGGGTCCACAGCAGTATAAAAAAGACGAAAAAAAGAAAGAGTGAGAGGCTGGTTTGGTTGACTCTTCCTTTTCTCCCTCTTTTTGCATTTTTTTACACTTATAGTACATTTGCCTCTAATGAGCCGTAAAGTAGATAGTTTCGAAGTCAATTTTTGTTTTGTGGATTCCCGTTGTGTTATGTTTTAGTACATAAAACTTTTCACAAGATAGTCGATTTCACTTCGACCTTTGAGAAATTTTAGAAGATAGAAGTTAAGCAAAGTTTCGTTACAATTTGCAGGGTTGCCTATGAATACTATTAGGATTTCTTTCAATTGAGGTATTGATAATTAATTGAATTTACCAAAATATATCTATTTTTATTCAAATATAGTATACAAATTTGAGAAAGTTAGAAATTTTTAGAAACATCTCATTGTTTTGGATTATTACTTTTTTCTATTTTGAAAAATAAAATAATCTGGAAGGATTGGTTTTAAATCAACCTATAAAATTAATCCCTTTCAGATGTATGCACCCCTGGCACATGTTAAGTTTTTCAATTCACGTCTACAATTTTATATCGAAAATAATCGACAATAAGACATCACTAACTGATTAGTAATTGAAATCCGCAAATAATTTGTCAATATTTTAAAAAATTGACTTCCGTAAAATAAACCTGTCATTTGTTTACTATTCCATTATTGAGATGCTAAAATATGACTAATTCATCAGTCAAACCCTCAATTACTAATTCAATTAGTGAAATTTTCACTTATTCAGATTTATAAAGTGAACCTTCCAACCAAATCACGATTTCAAGAAAATTTATTGATACTGTTAAGCAAGCCAATTTTTCCCATTGTGAATATTTTATTTAAACACTTTTTTGTTCAGGCATCATTTACTCAAAGAATAAATATATTCAAAATAATAATCCGTACGTACGTCAAGGTAACGCGTTACTTTTTTTCTCAATCAAAATTATACTTATTTTAAAAAAGTCACGGTATTTTGAGGTAATTAAGACAGAAACCACTTCACTTAGAACAAATAAAAGCTTTGTATGTTCAAGTTAATCGTTTTGATAAACCAAGTAATTCAATCACTAAGACAAATAATTTGTTCTTTAATTTAAGCAAATTTGTTGTTAAATTTAACAAAATATTCCTTTCATTTGAAAAAGCATTTCGTTGGAACAACAAACTATATCTTTAATTCATATAAAAAAAATATCTTTGAGCCAAAGTAATTCTTCTGCATAGTCACATAGCAGTGAACAAACTTCTTGTGTAAGGATTTCTCGTGCAGAGTTTTAGTGTATAGAGTTCATTTGTAAAAGAGAGCTCTCTAAATTGTAATTAATTCTCATAAATAACACAATTTTTATGCACTTTTATATGAGAGGTCCAAATTAAATCATTTATTTACAGCTCCCTTAATTTCTGCAATAATTCCTTCAATATTTTAAAATTATTTATTTCTATACTGATATTTCTGTAATGATTTTCCTATAATACTTTTTTTTTTTATTTTCCTCTAATTACAAAGAAAATATAGGAAATCCATTATAGAACAACCATTATAGGCCTATAGTGAGTTTCCTACAATATTTTTTCATAAGGGCAATACGAAATTATTTTGGAAAATAAGAGAAATATATAACACATTGATTAGGGGTGGTATTAAAGGATGAGAAAAGGGTCTTAGGAGGGTACGAAATAAAACGCTTAAAATTAGACAATTTTAAATGAAATACTTCAAATGATTGAATAAATCCCAATTCAAGGCCTTTGATAATAAACAACCTGTAATTCTTCAAAATTGTACAATTTTAAAAACTTAGCAGGTATTAAAATTAAGAAATTTTCATTCTTAGGCATACAAATTTAAATAATTTCACTACTAATCATTTAATACTGAAAATGAATCAACTTGATAACTTAAATGAGGACCATCTTTAAATTAAGAGCGTTTAAAATTGAATTTTTTTTATGTGTGGTGTTGAAAAATTGTAGTTTATCAAATTTTTATCCTTTAAAATTTGAAAATCTCAGCCTTTAAAACGTAAAAATAAAATATTTCTCTCCTCCTTTTTTCACAATTAAGAATTTCATATCTAGAGCAATGAGGAATCGCCAGGTACAAAATACAACTTTAAAAATTGTACACATAAAATGGGAATGTTTAAGGGTGAATATTATCCATTACATATCTTCAAAATTGAAAAATTCAATTTAAAGTGTACAAAACTCAAATATCGTTTTTTTGAAACACAATGTCAAAATTAATAATGTCGGAATGAAACATTCTAATTACTTTTTAAAAATTACTAATTTAACACTGATGCATATTTGAAATTTATTTATTTCACTATATTGAACTTTGAATTAAAATCATGAACACTTTCATTTCAAACTCAAACTCAATACATCTCAAAGTATTTTTTTGAAATTATCAAACTGTAGAATTTAAAATTGAAATCATACTAATCTTATTTTTTATTTGTACATTATTAATTAGCAATGCAATATTTCCTACACGCTGTAATAAGCATTCAAGATTGAATTATTTTTAAATTGAAAATGCTCGAAACTGAACGTTTTTTATTTGAAGACCTTAAAATCGCGGAACTTCAAATTGGAAGTATGTCAATTGTTTTCATGTATGTTATTAATTGTTAATGCTTCGTTCAATAATAATAATAGAAAAATAAAGAATCTAATGAGTCTACCTCTGAATGATTCTGAATAATTTCACCTCTTTTTTCATCAGCTTTCTAGATACATAATTTAAAGAACATAAAAATTAATGCTTCAAAACATGTAAATATGTAAACCACATTATTAATTGTCGAAAACAATGATTATAGAACAGGAAAAAAGTTTTCAGAAAAACAGATTTTTGTTGACTCATCGTTATCTTTCCCACATCATGATAGTTTCGTAGTTCTTCCCCAACTCTTCTCTAATGAATTTCTTCTGCGACAGTAAATAGACAATTCACGTGATAACTATACAGTATAAAAAGGCAACTTTACATGCTGAGAAAATATTTCTGGTTCATTTTTAGTAAGGAAGTTTGAAACTAAACGCCTTATTCAATCATGAAGTGTGCGATCTTCTGCTTATTGGCTTTCTGCACCTTGCAAGTAAGTCACTCACCTTCTACAAATTATCAGTTATCGCATTGATTAATAATTTATATATTTAATATCGACTGTTCCATGCAATATATGTTAGAATTTGGTGCGTGTGAGTCCGTATCAAGAATCAGTATAGAGTTGCTCCGTATATACCATATGGAAACATGTCAATTTTATCGATTTTGAAATTTTTACTTTCGGTGATAAAATAAAAAAGTTTATTATAAGAGCGAGACTGTATAACACCTCCAATCTTACAATAAAAATGCAATATTGTGAAACGTGTCAAAAGGTAGCATGACATGATTAACCAAGATCACATCCACGAACGTAACGTATTTCCAAGTCATTGCTTCCAAATGAAAACAAAAGAATTATATATACACTTCATCTATGTTATCTTTCGTTATTTGTGTTAATATGACTCCTTTTAAAGCTGTTTCGAGAAGGAAAGATCACTAATTAATTATTACTCGAATTCAGTACAGAATTAGCCAGTATTATAACAGATTGACTTTAGTCAAATAAAGTTGTGACTTTTTTGCTATGCCATTAGTGATATGCTGTAATATTACTATGTATTTCCTTATTGAATTGCATGAAAATATATTGATACTGTTGAACGATCGATTTGTTTTCTGCTGTACAGTTTTCATTCTAACACTTCTTTGTTTGGAGATAATTTCCTCAAAGATCAATATCCCGCCTGGAAAAATTTCATGTCCGTCAGGTGTCTGGTCTTTCTTTATCTAGACCGTCTAGTCTTTAAATCACGAAGCTTGGAAATTAGGATTGAAATACTCAATTCTGATTCGTTTTTCAATAACTCTCATTGCCGCATAGCAATGCACGAATTTTTTGTTCAAGGTTTTCTCGTGTAGCGTTTTAGTGTGTAGAGTTTATTTTATTTCGTCCGATTTAAATGATTATTTTGCTTAGAGTTTTACGCTGCGGGATTAAATCGTGTTGAGTTAAAACTAAAACTATTCAATCTTTTAAATGACCATGATTGTGTCCCGGATCGTATACGAGTAGAGTCGTCGCTTGTAGAATAAAATTAGCCGTGTATGGTTTAATTTTGTATAATCGCTACCACCCCTTCCAATTTACACAAGTTACTATACATACGAGAAATGTATTTGCCAGTCGTCTTTGTCATTTTGGAAATACTTTGGCATACTATTTGCAAAGCAGTAAAAAATGTGGCTAAGATTTGAATGTTTGAAAAATAACAAAAGTAACAAAAATCCATGAAGGGTACGTTGAAGAAAAAAGTCAATGACATGAATTCATGTTCTTATGAGTTTAGCATGGAGTTCCTCTCTTAGATTTTTCTATGATCAAACATATTTATATACATATTTAAATCAAATGTTCCAAAAGTTAAACAGTAAAATTCTATATCTAAAATTTTGATCCAATTGTATAATTATTTGTTATCTTTACAGAGAGTCTCCACAAATGAGTTAGAAGAAATGGAAAAATTACGTGAGCAAGCTGTCGACAACGTTTGGAACGTCGAGTTTAAATTACATGCTGATATAAGGGTCAGATGACGAAAATAATTGTGAATCCCCAAATATTTTTTCAATTTGTAAAACTAAACAATTTCTGTAACCGTTCTGTTCTTTTTTCTCACTAGGCTGTATGGGAAGATGCTCATCGAAGAGGAGTATCGAATGAGACATTAGAATTTTGCGGGCATTATCAGTTTGGCTGGGACTTTTATTATGTATTTCCTAAAGTTCAGCAATGCGAGGCATGTCATGCCAAAGCTCGTAGAAATATGAATGTTGAGGTACATATAAAAAATATCATTCACAATATATTTCAAATTGGGGCGATAAGGGTAAGTGTGAAACGAAGTTACAAAGATATACTTTGATTAATGATATTTCAAATATTTGAGAAAATTATTGTTTTAAATTTTTCCAAAATTATCTTTGAACTTTCTGTTTTTATTCTTCTCCTCCTTTAATCATCAAAAACTTGCGCGAAGGAATATTTTAAAGTTTCCTTGTGTTGTGTCAACGATTTGGCATTTCCCGTCACTACGGGTAAGTATGATACGTGTAAAGAAACGTTGAAATTGAAATTTTACAAGATTGGTAACTGTTGAAGAAGCCTCCACTAATTTTTTAAATGTATGCTTGCTTTCAATTTTGTGTCATTTATAAGAATATTAATACAAATTTTTAAAAAACTTGAATTTTGTATGAAATTGAAAGTTCAGTGATATAGAAAAATTTACCTGATAATAACTTTGAACTTTTGACAGATTTTCGTGTTGCACAATGAAAAAGAAAAACGAAGAACAGATATATCACACTTACACCGAGTCCGATTTATAATTACCTAGTCATAATAAATCATTAAAAATAATGAGGAGGCGAAATTTCAAGAGGAACAACGGATATTCAATGAAAATATAATATCTTCCTCCATTTCTGAAAAAATCAAAAAAGGTGCTTCATGTAAAAAAAATTTGAATTAGAAAACCAAATGACACAAATTCGAATTAGTTTTCTAAAAGCATCTTAGTTTCTTCAAAAGTAATCGATTAAAGCAATAACTAATGCTAGCCACCTTTTCTATAAATAATAAGAGATATAATCTTTATATAGTAACAAAAAAGTAAATAACTAATTTCTTTTTTATTCCAAATCTTCTTTTCATCACACTTACCCCTATCGACTCTTCCATATGTGTTCTTTATCAATCCAGTTTTATATATTTATGAATTTAATGTTAAATCTGAATGGTTATGAAACATGTTTTACATTAAATGTCAACAAAAAAGTATCGGTTTTTGACAAGGTCTTTTGAGAATAATGCAATCCCGGAAAAATATTTGATAGATTTTACAAGGATCTTGACATTTCAATTCGTAAGTTCAAAATTCTCAACTTTTGAGCAGTGAGCAGCGTACGATCAATTTTTAAGTTTATAAAAGATCAGTAATTAAGTTAAATTGTATAAGAAATTTTTTACTGAATATAGAAAAAAATTTGTTTACAGCTTGCTAGAAGGTGTTGCTTGGATGTTATCGCTATATTAGAAAAGAAGGCGAAATTAGATTTTGCTAATTATAATGAATGCATTACAAAAAGCATTGATGAGCTGATAAAGGCTGCAGAAGAAGGACCTCGAAGAAGACAAAGAAAAAATAAAGTAAACCCGTCATCATTGTGAATGTTATTGACATGAATAAACAATTTGAAAAATTTAATTAAATTAATTGAGTTTTCCATCTCCAGCTGTTGCAAAATTTGTCCTTCAGTGTTCCTGAGGAGCAATAGTTCTTTCTCTAGAAAAGTTCTATTATAGTGGTATAGTCATGGAACATATATTATGCACATTCAAACGTTAAAGTGAATTACAACAATTCTAATTTAAAAAATGAAAAATAAAGATAATAAAAAAATTAATTTTTCAAATTTATGCCTCAGAACTCAAACAATTCAAAAATTAGAGATGCAAAATTGAAGTTCTTGAAGTTTTGAACGTTCAAATGAACAACATTTTCTACTGATGGCCTTGTAAACTAGGAACAGTGCTAAAATATTTTTTCAATTATATTGGGAATAATAGATTATCAAAACAAACTTATGATGCATTATTTTCATACCCTTCTGCGGAAATTGTGGCGTTCAGGCATTAGGTGACTAATTTTAATTTTAATACTTTATCCAGCGAAGGTCTAATAAATAGATATCTCTTCCATCGACACTCATGATAAAAAAGATTTTTTCAAAACAGAAGAACACCTTCAGAAACATCAAAGGTAGGTTATCCTTCCATCCGGTTGACCAAATATAGTACAAGTTCCAAAATTTTCACTTGCGTGCTGCGATAGCTGAATTGGTTAGAGCACCTCTCATGAAAAAAGGAGGTGTCGGTTCAAACTCGGCTCGCAGTGCAATTTTTGGAACATATTTTTTGTTTATATTTCGTTGAATTTGTTTTGAAAAAATCTTCTTTATCATGAGTGTCGATAAAGCAGATATCTGTTTATCAGACCTCCGCTGAATGAAGTATTAAAATAAAAATCAGAGTCACCTTATGATGAATTGTTATAAATTGTAGTTGGAACAATATTTATAGATAGAATAGGATTGGGAAAAAACATTTCGTTCATTTGAACGTTCAGAATTTCAGATGCATAATAATTCTACATCATTTTTTTGTTCATTACCTTTCGACATACATAATTTAAAGGATAAAAATATCAACACTTTAAAGCATGTAAAAATGTAAACTACGTCATTATGCGTCGAAAATCTCAATTAATTTGTTATACAGTAAACATTGATATCAGAACAGGAAAACAAAGATGCCAGAAAAACAGATTTTTCTGATTCATCGTTACTTTCGCCGAGGCTTCAAATCATGATAATTTTGTAATGTTTTCCCAATTTTTCTCTCATCAATTGCTATTGCGTCAACTAAATAAATTTATTTAATTTATTATTGAATTAATATACATAATTATATATGTGATACTTTGATATATGATACCGATAACATATATTATTATTATTATTATTATTATTATTATTATTATTATTATTCTAAATTATATCTCAGACTTAAGATGGTTACAGCCCAATATGTCGAAGGCACTTTTTGAGTTGG
>JAUMHM010087130.1:0-10538 GCA_032362435.1 Melikaiella ostensackeni | reverse complement strand
CGGAGAGTGCGGCGAGGGAAGTCTTCACTTCTGAGTGGAAAAGGAACCGAAATGTCAAATTTAAATTTAAAAGAATTAAATTCGCAAATAAAATTTTAAAAATTCGCGCCAAAATGTTCAAGATCGTTACATATCTATCTCGAAAATGCCATCTCCGGCTAAACTTTCCAATTACGAGGTGAGCGCTTATTCTGTCGTTATAGAAATAAATGAAATTTTTTTTTAAGTTTTTGCAAGAAAACGGGGAATGAATCGGAATGGTTGTTTATTCAATTAATTCAATACAGAAGAACAAATCGGGAGCTTTAATTTTATATACATTTCTGGGTAGGTTATGACAGGTAGATCGGTAAAAAGTGGATAGAGGCTGTACATATCTACATGCGTGGGCACCAAAGTGTATGAATATAATCATTATTTGACTACGAATTTCAAATATTTTTATAACAATCAGAGAGAAACTGAGAATGAACACGCCCAGAGGATGCACAACTAATGGTATAGTGGCGCCTCTGCGGCCGAATCCGAGTAGCGATATCCATAGAATAGAGATGCACCTACATTCGATCAGTTTTCTTTATTATCTTATGTAGGTCTGTCTCTCACTTCATGGATATCCAACTCCATGCATACGCGACGTACACAGACGCAACTCGTTGAACGATATTGAACGGAACGATCGGAACCATGCGTGAATCTGAAAAACGCGAACGATTCAATATTCTCCGGTGGTCAGCCTGCACTTAGTGAAATTTCCTCTAAACGACAAAGTCGGTCCTCTAATCGTCAAAGTAGGATACTTTAAAAGCAGAATCGTTTTACTTTCCATCGTTTTTTCTTAATTTTTTTTTTCATTTTATTTATCGTTTCACTTCATCTTGAGAAGACCGTCAATTATTTTACGGTATATGTACGTCTCATTTTAACCATTAAACTGCGCATCCTACGCTTTAAAGTAGAATCGCTTATCGTTGAAACGATTCTTGTTTAAACGATTCGCACTTCAACCGTAAAAATATTCCTTTGTCGTTTAGAGGAAATGTCTCTGAGTGTGGTGGTCCGGAGAGAGTATAGAGGCATTTCCAGTGCTATATTTTTCTTTTTGTGAAATAATTTAATTGCGTTTTAAGGGGAAATGGTTCAATTAAAGTTTGCAATGTAAATGTAATTGCAGAAGAGAAAAGTGAAAATTCTGTCATAATCAGCCTAAAACGTTTGTGTACTTTTGACAGTTTTGCGATTATGTTGTTATTTTGCTCCCGATATTCTTTACAAAATATCGATGTTTTATAGGGTTTCAGTGTTTACTAGTGCTATATAACCCAAAATTCTTAGGATCGAATTTCAAATCAGTCTGTTTAAAAAAAAAAGAAATTCTATTTAAACTTCCTTAGTTTTTGATCTAATTCAGATATTTTAATTTTCTGTGCGGAAATGTCCAAAAAAATGTAAACATATAAGTTTCCACGTTTAAAAAAGTTCTACAAAAAATACCTCATGCTTTTTTGTGAAATCTTTCATCGTTGACGAGAAAAGTTGGAAAATATCGTATTTTTGGGAAAAAAATTATCCTGGTTTCAAAAGTGGTTTAGCCAGCATTAGGCAGATTTAGATGTGCAAACTTTTATCTTAACATTTTTTTGTACCTTCAGTTGCTTGCGAGAAAAATGCGAAAATTCGATTTTACGAAAAAAAAATTTCTGACCACAAAAATTATTTAGCCCACATAAACCCAACATCAAACAAAAAATTTGAAAACAGTATAAGTATGGGTTTTTTCTGAAAATTGACTTTTTATATTTTCAAAGAAATCGTCGCCATTTTGTTAATTTTGAACATCTTTCAAATTTTCCGACAAACTTCGGAGGAGAACGGTAAAACTCATCAGAAACCAAAAATAAAACTGGAATTACTGAATTGCATCAAAAACTATAGTCTTAAAGAAAAAATTTGTCTTTAAAAAAAAATAGATGTCAAAATTCAAATACTCGTAACTAAATTCTGCGATTTAAAGTGCAGAACCTGCCTAATTTGAAATGGATTCAATCGTAGTAATCCTAAAAATTGTTGATAATTATAATTCTCCTAATTTGGTAACGTAATTTATAAAATACTCAATTTGAAAGTTTTACTTAGAAAAAGGGCTCATTCAAACAAGTGTTTTTTCTGTCAAATATTTATTGCCTCTAATTAGTACTAAAATTCGCAGGATGTGATTTTTAAACATGTTTTTACATGCAATTTTTTTCTCGAAAACTTTATTTTTAGGCACTAGACCCATTTCTTCGGGGTAGGACACATATCCTGATGCAGCCTGATAAAATTAGTAATATAATTTCATCAGGGAGAAATTAAGAAAAAATTCAACTAGCATTTGTTAATATCGAATGAGAACTGTATTTGAAAAGATTATTGTTTGAATATCCTTATTACAGACTGGTAAGAGCATTTTAATTTGAACTGCCGATTTGTCAATAAAGATAATTTTGAAACAAATATTCAGAGATCCCTGGGGAATATAATGAAAGTATATTATTATATTAAAGAAACATCGATTGTCAGGTAATCACCATAGTTATTAATTTCTCCATTACTCGCGAAAAACTGTAGGTAAACTTCCTTTATTCTGTAAAAATTAAATATATTAACACATACACATTCTATTGATTTCAGATAAAATAAAAAGTCCTCGTTAATTATTATCTGGAATTATTTTCTAAACCTTTTTCAAGAAAAAAACCGAAAGTCAACAATTTTTTAAACCAAAATTGATCTCTTTTCGTAAACTATTGATTGTAGAAAAAAATGTTTTAACCAAAATAGTTGTGGGTTACTAAGATCATTAAGCCTATTATAAAAGTAAATTATAAAAAATCAACACCTTTCTTGCTAAGTTTGAAAAACTATAAGGGACTTTTTTTCACCGTAAAATCTAGTGTCATTAAACTCAGTCACGGGTGGCATATTAATCTGGATATACAAGTTGTATTTAAGTACTTCTGCTGTTAGAGATGATCGGTAATTGGTTTTAATTAAATTATAATAAGAAATCAGCCTCTCCACATCTGCACTGTGAGGTTTTGCTGCTATTGAGTGAGCCATAGATACAGCTAATGGCCTCCACGATTCCACAAGAAGCAGTGCTTTTAGCAGTACAGTACCACATTTCTGATTTGCGATTGTCTTTGAATTTGCTGCTTCGCGATGAGCTTTTGCGAAACTTACAAGATCATAATCTAAATAGACTGCTCGGTGACAGTTTCTTAATTTTTCGTCAGATACATTTCTAGATATTTTCTCTAGAGGTTCCAAAGCAGTCCACTCTGAAGAGTCCAATCTATCCTTAAAGAAGTTTTGAAGCGCTTGCAGGCTTTCGCTCCTGATTGCATTGAATTCTCTTATATCACTAACGTATATGTGATGAACTGTTCTACGACAAAGAACTTCGATGGACGGCACACCAAATTTTCAAGATCAGGTCTATTCCAGACACCTTTATCTTGTCGCGACTAATTTTTGCCCAGAAGCCAAGGTTTTTCTCCGGTGTTTATGCTAGCTCCGTCCGTAGCAATTGATGAAATCAGCTCTAATAGAGATTCCCAATCCATCCAATTCTTGATAGAATCTTGTGCAGCCTTATAATATCCTTCGGCACCACGTTCTGTTTGTTCTTGAAAACCGAGGAATAACAAAAGGGAATCACCGACTTCTGTTATAATTTTTGTCTAAATGCTTTCTATCCACTGAGCCATCCAAGCGAAGCGAAACAGCCAGGACATTTTTTAATAATTTTTGCACTCGTGGAAAATCAACTTCCGCAATGCATTGCAGAAAATCTTTGTGAGACATAGGATTTATATACTGGAGTTCAGCGTTCTTTATTTCATACAGTTGAAAGGGTTTTGTAACATCCAATTCTAATTTTATTGCCTAGAATATAAGTTACTTGACGCGAAGGCCACGACCAGGCACTTAAGGTACTTTGCTTTGCATCATTATACGCTGTTATCATGTAAGAGCCAATTTTATTACACAACGCAAGATTTTTCTTTGATATTAGTATATCAATTGGTCTCACTCTAATTTTTTCAGCAACAGATAATACTTTAAATTTATCTGCCTTAATGCATTCTAAATGAATCGCTAAAGATAAATGGTTATCCATCACATCTGATCTAGGTGTTGTTCCTCTTTCAGTACAGATCTTGGGTAAATGACCTCGTTGTGGAGAGTGCAATAAAGCTATATCTTTATTGTTGCAGCAAACTGAACATCGCACTAAGAATCTCCCTTTTTTGCCCAGCTTAAATTTTACGAAACAACTATTCGCTTGAATCTTGTCTGATGGTTTTGTTGAAACATGGACTGTGGCTTTCACGCATTCTGTGTTGTTTTCATCAATCACAGAGGATGAATTTAAGGAAGGCATTACTCCTTGAATTTCAGTAGTCGACGTATTGTTTTCTCGAGAACCCTGAGCGACGTGGGGATCTTATGCATTGTCAACGATGCGGATTTTATACTTAAAACGATTTTTGTCTTCTGATGACGCATTTTCTTCAACATTATTAACGGCTTGTGGATTATTCACATTAATCTTTACTAACCACTTGTCCATCTTATTATATTTGTACGTAGGCCATCAAAACGAATAACAAAGGTAACCTGTGTAAAATAATATTAAATCAGAATTTTAACATTTTCCCAGTGTGAGACTCTTCAAAAATGAATTGGTATTACATTTCAAAATGAATTAAAAAATTTTTGAAACTGTCAACATTTTTGTAAGCGGTTTGTACATAAATATGTACGTCAATTTGAGGTTAGAATTTGAAGGTTAGGTTATGATTAAACCTGTTCATGTTCTTTTTTTCATTCGATGAAGAATACTACTACTCTAATACGTGAGAGATAGAATGTAAAAATAAATTGAATATCAAAGTTATAAATACTATTGTTTTTAATTTCAATTTTATGAGACTTATAAATAGATGAATAGTTTTAAATTTCCAGTTGGTATATGAAATTGTAATGATCAATATTTTTTGTACATACCTTTAGCATTTAATTTTCTTCATCAACAAAAACAAATCATAGATATAAATAATCAAACTTTGTTCTTTTTATAACAATGATTATATTTATGTAACTTGACGAATCAAGCTGACCGACCTCACAGACATATCTGACATAACCAAATTCAAGCTAAATACATTCCCACTCACTCTGGTCATATGAGATACGATAACTATATTCTATTGGACAATGCAGCCAGAATAAACAGAAAGATCAATCGGGTGCAATCGGGCACTTGCGCAGGAATTTCTCGATAACTTCTCGATAGTTTCCATATAATCTCATTCGATATTGTGATGGTAGTCATTGAAGCATGACATATTTTACCCGCGAAAATTCAAATTAGAATAGATACTTCAATCAGGGTGGAAGACTTCGCACTTTGTTCTTTTAGCGAGATCTCTATATTTTTCGAAATTGAGGGATTCTTTATTATAGACTAAATATTATGCATTCCTAGACTTATAAATGGGAAATTGCGAAATCTCTCTCTCCGATCTGTAAAGTCTTTTTTATTCGTATTACATAAATATTTATACTTATAAGTGCTTTCGGCGCCAGTTAGACCGGATGCGAAAACCATAAGATTGTTACTTGAGAACTTGTGTTTACAAATGATGTTCATAAATCCTTGGACTTTGAACCGTCTAATCTTGGACCTTGTACTGGACTTTGGACTCATGATGAATCATCCTACCTGCTAGATCTTGTAAATCACTGGTGAGAATAATTTAACTTTCTGTTGTAACTTCGCTCTCATTCATCGATAGCGCCAGAGAGGGGTAGAACTCAACGATATAAATATGACTGTACGGCCCGACAGCGCGAGAATTTGATTGTGAATTTGATTGTGAATCTCTGAATCTGAATTTGAATCTGAAGCGCAGCGTGAATCTATTTGCAAAACAGTTTACCTTGATTGGACATTCTACTTGTGAATAAAACAGTTTACTTTGATTGGACATTCTACTTGTGAATAAAACAGTTTAATGACAGTTTCCTGACGAATTATCTGTTTCATTTCAAATCAACCCAAATTCTCTTGATATTGGTTTTAACCAATCCTAGACAGAATAAAGAACTCAACTAGCCTACTTTTCAACCAATCAACGATGAACTCCTATGGAAACATTTTATCAGAGAAATCCCGGACATAACATTGGTGTCAGAAGTGGGATTCCTGTGTCAAGAGAATTTTATTGAACTGCTAGTGACTTTGTGATTTTAAATACAGTACTGTGAACATTTAGTCACTTTTGTGCTGAAATAGTGGTACGAGTGCTAATTGAATAAGCGGGAAAGACATTTAAATTTCAAATACTTTGACTGTGAACTATAAACCTTTTAAAGACAATCCGTGGTGAATTGAGTAAAATAAAGGAAAGAGTACCCGCATCAAATAATAAACAAGTCGCGACTTTCTATCAGGGTTTTGTCATGGTTTCACTCCCGGCAGCTTAGGGTTTTGTCAATTGCACCGAGGTCGCAGGTAATTGAGAAAGGGACCACAAGCTTTTTCTTCATCAATTACAGACTTAAAGAATTTTTGAGAACAATCCCAACTATGTATTAGTTCCTGACAAACTGCAACGGATTGGACAGCCTTGTGAAGGAAGCAACATCGTTGGACCGGCCAGGTACGGAAGAGGCTTACCGCTCCGAGGGATTTGGAAAGTATAGTACTTGGAAGGACTGATCATCTTTGGATCTTGAGGACTCATCTCAAGCCCCATTGGACAAAGGAACTTTCCGAAAGTGAATTTTGTATTGTAAGCGTATGCTTCTGTTATTTATATATCCATCTAAGTGCCCAGCGTTCAACTATAAGTCATTGATTTTAATTTTAATTTTCTTTATCGTTTGAATTTTTTTTTTTTGCAAAATGGCTTTAAAGCGAGCTTCGACATTATCGAGGTCTATTCGTGGCAAATCAGTGTCAGCTACCAAAATTTCAAATGTTAGATCTGATTCGGGTGTTTCTGATGAGGCACGGGCTGTCTCTCTTGACGTAGGAGGGCGTGAGATAGTGCAGACCCAGACTAAGCGTCATTTGGAGGATAATGTCCCTCCATCGGCCTCCGTGTCAATTGAGACGGTACCAACAACTAAGAAGGTTAAACTGAGTGAAGGAATAAAAATGGCTCGCGACATTATTCCTCAATTTGATGGTACGAACATGTCTGTCACTATGTTCGAAGAACATTGCAGAACCGCTGCTACTTTCGTTGAGCCACAAGAATTAACTTATTGAATAATGCTGATGAAAATGTGAGTCGTCGAACCTGCCCGAAAACATATTCAAGATAAAACAGGACTTACTCTTGATGAGTTGTTAAAAACTCTTCATCGAATTTATGCTCCCAAATCAGATATCAGTCAGTTGTCTCAGGAATTGGCTGTTATCAAGCGCAAAACCGATGAAAGTGTGACAGATTACGGAGATCGCGTTCAGGATATGTTGAATAAAATACCAAATAAGGTTTCAGAGGAAAATCCGGGAAGTAAGGGCGAAGAGCGTTGTCAGGAGTATCGCGAGAATGCTATTCGTAATATTCGTAATTTTGTTCGTGGATTAGGCCACGACACTTTGTCTTTTATGAAAGATAAGAACCCCTTAACTTCAGATTTGGCAATCGAAATGGCTATTGAGGCTGATATTGAGAATACTAGTTGGGGTATAGTACATGGTGATGAGCAAGAAGCTTCAACTTCCGATCTTGCAAGGGCGATCAGAAAAATTATCCAAAAAACAAGTAGCGCAAATAAAGTCAAATTAAAGAAATACAAATTAGAAAGATCACTCTTTCATCTCCGTCAAGTGCTTCAGTTGTCAGAAAATGGGGCATCGGAAATGAGATTGTCCTAAATCTAACAAGGGAACAAATGTAAAGGTCGGAGAGAGTTTCAATAAATGTAATTATTGTGGTAGGTCGGAGAATTATGTCAAATTTTGCAAACTAAAGAAGAAATACGAGGAAGAAATAGATCGAGCCAGTAAGGGACTAAGTAATTTTCCTTTTAATACTTTAAACTCGAAAGGGAAGCAGGCGAGGGGAGGAATTGCTCCGAGGGAAAAGAATTCAACCCCCAACAAAGAATAGTTTTAAAACTTAACAATCTCTCAGATCAAGGACCTGTACCCATTATTGAATTTGAAAGTTCTTTCTTCAAAAATGGCAGAATTAAAGCTATAATCGATACAGGCTCTAGTGTCAATTTGATTAAATCAAATTATTTAAAACCTCATGTATGGATAAATTCACGAATTATTTACAATCTAGAAAGATTTCCCAATTCCTCAGGGTGGTCTTCTTGGTATCCCTTTCTCAAAGCAGCACAATGCTGTGTTAATTTTATGGATGATTTCTTGCATCTAGGTAATGAAATTCTTCCTTTTGTTACCAATACTAACGTTAGGGTGCCATCGCGTACAAAGAAGCTAGTGACTCTCCCTGTAAAAGAAACAAAATTAAAAGAGGGTCATATAGAAAGGATTTGATATGGTCCTAATATTTTTTCTGGTGAAGTTTTGGTGAAACAGCACAATAATGCAGTTAAAATTTTCATGATAAATTCTCCTGATAATGATATATATTTGACATAACCTCCGTTGGAATTACAAGAATAAGAAGTTTTTCCATCTATTGAGAATTCCAATCACACCGAGGTAGTTGAGACACAGGAAGATAGACTTGCTAGGATTCAAAAAATTGTCAGTCTTGAACATCTAGATGAGGAGGAAAGAGACAGTCTTTCAGAAATGATTTCCGAATTTACTGACTAATTCTTTTTACCTGGTGATAAACTGGGTAATACAAATGCAATTAAACATAAAATATCAACAGCGCAATAAATTATGGCGTATGGTTGTCGACTATCGTGCATTAAATGAAAAGACAATTTCGAATGCTTACCCACTTCCGAATATCTCGGATATTCTTGTTCAGTTGGGTGAAGCACAATATTTTTCTATCATGGATCTTGCCTTCGGTTTTCATCAGATCCCTATGGATCCAGATTCTAAGACAAAAACAGCCTTTTCGACTCCATATGATCACTTCGAATATAATAGGATGCCATTCGGTCTTAAAAATGCAACTGCAACATTTCAAAGAGATATGAATCAGGTTTTGATGGGGCTGCAGGGTGTAGAATTGTTCGTATACATGGATGACATAGTCATTTATGCACCCAATTTTAAAAATCATTCTATAAAGCTCAGGAAACTCCTAACACGACTAAAGGATGTAGCATTGACCCTTCAACCTGACAAATGTAATTTTCTTCGACAAGAAATTAAGTATTTGGGTCACTTAATTACACGTGAAGGAGTTAAGCCTTATCCTGGGAAGGTCAAAGCAGTAAAAGATTTTCCTGTTCCAAAAACTAAAAAAAATGTAAAGCAATTCTTAGGTCTGGTAGGGTATTGTCGAAGGTTCATACCTGATTTTGCGAAACTGTCCAAACCTCTAACAAATCTCATCAAAGAAAAGGTGGATTTCATTTGGGATAGTGCCGAGCAGGAAGCATTTAAAATCTTAAGGGATAAGATTTGTTCTTAGCCCTTGTTACAATACCCAGATTTTCCTAGGCCTTTTGTACTCACTACGGATGCTTCCTATTTTGCAATCGGTGGAATTTTGAGTCAGGGTAAAATTGGTAAAGATCTACCTATTTCTTTTGCCTCTCGTACCTCTTGTGGAGCGGAGATCAATTATTCCACTTTAGAAAAGGAGCTAATTGCTATAGTGTTTTGCATAATATACTTCAGACCCTATCTATTTGGAAGAAAGTTTCTTCTTGTGACTGACCATTGACCACTGGTTTGGTTGCATGGAATCAAAGACCCAGTATCTAGGTTAGCTAGACGGAAAATCAAATTCAGCGAGTACGATTATGAAATAATGTATAAGTCTGGAAGTGTTAATGCCAATGCCGATGCTCTCTCAAGGAACCCATGTGACTGGGACAATAGTCTTTCCTTCTCTTTGTTAGAGTTGCCTGAGGTACCCAATGGCCAAGGGAACCCCAGCGTGGCTCTTGCTTTGGGGAATACGAAGCGCGGCCAAGAACAAAAGAGATGTGACTCCGTCTCTCGGGCTAGAAGCAGCGCTGGACCTTCGCTTGATGATCTTATGGGTACGGTTACTATAGAGACAATTCTCTGGGCCCCTCACTCGGTCCGATGAGGAAGGTCGGTGCGGTGACGAAACCTGAGTATTTGTCCAATGGCCTTGTGAGTATGGATACTATGGGAGACAATTCTCTGGGCCGCTCACATGTTCCTGAGTGCACAACCAGTGATCAGAGAGGGAAGGATGCATATGGTAGCCTCTTGTCTTGCTTCTTTCCTACAAGAATTACTTCGGGAGAGGTTGCATATGGTAATCAACTGCCTTGCTACTCTCCTGAGGGGACTTATCAGGGCTGTCGCATATGGGGCAGTGCTTCTTGCGATGGTC
>JAUMHM010087129.1:0-10539 GCA_032362435.1 Melikaiella ostensackeni | reverse complement strand
ATTCAGTTGTCTTACAAGTGCATTGCGAATCAAATCTCTGATCTCCCGTCACCCACTCGTTCCACAAAGAAGAAACATTGGTCCATTGAGCCGGATTCAGCTACTAGATGGAGGTGATCGTGACGTGGAGAGCAGACAAAGCCCGACATTGAAAGCATAGACAAAAGGTCATCAAGTGTACGTCGACGGCAATCTTCGTCATGTAAAAAACACTATGCGAAATCAACAACAAATCTGGTCCATCAATCTCCCACACATAGTTGCATAACAGGGAATTGGAGGGTGCAGTGGAGGGCAGTCGAGAATTCTCGTACGCATATCCTTATCTCACTCACTCTTTTGCTTCCTCTGTTTTCTCTTTTAACACATGATCGAGCAATCTCTCATTACTTGCACGCCGAACAAGGGATGTGAGAGCAAAGTGGGAGAGGCAGTCGAAAATTGTCCTGCATACATCTCTCTCTCACTCATTATTTCGCCTTCCATCAGAGGTCCATAGAAAATGCACACGTGGCAACAGGCCAGATAGATAAAACATGGCGGCGAGAAGAATAGTTCTGGATAAGCCCGGCGCCGACTGGATACCTGGGGCACTGGATGTTCGTCTTGAATATTGGAGAATTATTGAGCCGCGTTTCAGGAGAATCATATGGGACTCATCCATCAGCCTCCAGATGCAGACTACCATGTTGAAAGCTCTTACGCAGACATCGAGATTGCATATGTCAACGCACGCACTCGAATCTACGAGCAGCGACGCAGGTTCGAGCCTCCACTGGTCATTATCCCAGCAGTTACTCAGGCCGCCAACAATGTAGTCGGGATCCCCACTGCCTTTAACACAAATGTGCAAGGAGGATGGGAGCTGCCGACCATAGACGTTCCCATGTTCTCCGGAAGACGTGAGGATTGGGAGACGTTTCGAGATCACTTTAGCAATCTTATACGTATGAACGCACATCTTAGTGACGTCGAGCGCATGTTTTACTTGAAGGCTCGCGTGCAAGGCAACGCAAAGAGCGCAATAGAAACCATGCAAGTGACAGGGGCCAACTATTCCACGGCACGGGCATTACTGGAGGTGCGTTATGAACATCCGCGCTTATTGGTACAAGAGCACCTCACGGCCCTGCGCAACATTCCAACCATGCGACACGAGACGGCTGCTGGACTGCAACGACTGATCGACACGCTGGATCGTCACCGCGATCAACTTCGAGCTCTTGGTCGCCCCGTGGACATGTGGGACGACTGGTTCGTGTCGATAGCTACAACATGTATGGATTCACACACTCGAAGAGCTTGGGAGGACGAACTTGAGCGCGCTGATGCATACCGAGATACGAAGACTGACAATTCGGCTACTTACGCTTCACGGCCACCGAGCGTTTCAGCGAACCGAGCTTACACGTCGACACCTTTGGAGCAACGCCAACAACGCAACTATAGGGCTTTGGCTCTTCGATCGGCTCCAGTTCCACGCGAGAAATGTCGCAGCCCTCATTACATAGGTCGCTGTACCAGCTTCAATCGTTTAACGTCGATGGAGCGCAGAGAATTCGCCACGAAGGCGGGTCTTTGTTTCAACTGCTTGAGACCAGGCCATTCTACAATTAATTGCCCGTCACCTGGGACTTGCATAGTCTGTCACAGCCGTTATCACACCATGCTCCACCCAACTGATCGCAAGCGAGAAGCGCCGCCATCAATAGAACCTTCTCCTGACAAATTTTATCGAATGAGCACTGCACCTCCTGAGGCATCTACGTCCACCCAGGATGCGTCTCGCTCATGACTAGTCCTTCTCCCCACAGCCATGGTGAAATAAGTTGTAGCTACGGGCAACCAGTGATGGTACGAGCTTTGCTGGATCCCTGTGCTGAATTGACATTAACCTCGACCAGTCTTGCTCGCAAACTTCGAGCCTCCTTACACCAAACGGCCATTATCAGTGGTGTGGCGGGCGGGCCGATGGATCACGCTCGAACCCACACTCACTTTCACATTCATCCAGCCGACGATTCCCCGTCTGTGTCCGTTGGAGTTTATTGCCTCCAGAAATTTAATCTCGCTACACCGGCAGAATTTACAAATGAACAAGTAATGCACGATTGACAAGGACTGGATCTCGCCGACCCACGGTTCGGCCATCCTCGAGCTGTCGATCTTCTCCTTGAAGCTGATGTTTACTATTTGTTCCTGCAACCCGAGCTGCTTCGGCTAAACGAGATGATGGCTAAAAGGACTGCGATTGGTAGGATCATAACAGGAAGAGCACCGTCAAAGGACGTTCTTCCGACCACAACTACTTGTACCACGCTGCTCACTTACCCGGAGGCGATATGGCACGATAAGCTCATTTCCCTGATGCAACGGTTTTGGGAAGTGGAGGATATGCCTCGGGTCTCCCGCCCATCCCCACTGGACGAAGAGTGCGAAGTCATCTTCGCTTGTCACCAACGAACATTTGAAGGACGATATATAGTTCGCCTACCATTGAAACAAGAAGGTCTAGAAATGCACGGCGAAAGTTTTAATGGAGCGTTAGCTTCCCTGAGCTCCCTGCATCGGCGATTAAGTCACGACGTCGACATGGCAAAGGCGTACACTTGTTTCATGACGGAATACGCTCGACTCGGACACATGAGGCCCATACCTCTACCCGAGCTGCACAAGAACGCTCGCCCCACTTACTACATACCACATCATGGAATTTGGCAACGGGCAGATCATCGTCGCCGCCTTAGAGTAGTCTTCAATTCATCTAGACCCACGTCCTCCGGCTACAATCTTAATGACATACTTCACACTGGGCCTAAGCTGCAAACCAATTTGGGCCACGTGTTGATTCGACGGAGACGCCACATAATTGCTTTCGGCGCCGATGTCTGCATGATGTATCGTCAAATTCTGGTAAATGAACAAGACGTCGACTTGCAACGCATCGTATGGAGTGCCCATGAGAATGACCCAGTCGTCCACTACCAGCTGTTAACTGTATCTTATGGTGAGTCATGCTCGCCCTATCGTCCCCTAAGAACCTTGCGACAATTGTGCAGAGATGATGGTTCAGTCTGGCCGGAGGCAGCCCGAGTACATTTGAAGGATCGCTTTGTCGACGACATATTGGCGAAATGCAATGACCTTCGAGTGGCGCCCTCCACTGGAGACGAGCGGAAGCCAAACAACCTAATTATCCTTCTTTTGATTTGAGCTAGCGGAAAGATAATAGAGAAGTTCTGATTGCGGTACATCGTAACCTCAAAAATATCGTTTGTTTAATTAAGCTAAATTTCAAATTTGAGAGTTAGAATTCTGATTTTGATGGTATAACATCACTTTCTTGAATGAAAATTTCTCGTTTACCAAAATAACTCATTTCGGAAAATGAGAAATTTTATTTAAAAAATTGATGTCACACAAAATTTCATAAAAAGGGTCATATTCAGAAGGCCATAATTTCGGTGCTATCAAAGCAAGAGCAATGTTTTACAAAAACTAGAATTTTTTCTTCAAATTATTCCCTCAAAATCGACTTCTGAAGGCCATAACTCCGAAACTCTTAAAGATTGAACATTCAATTTTATTTTGTTTCACAGCAAATTTTACACACTTTAATTCTTGTACAGTACATGGAACTTGAGATGAACTGGAAAGGAACAATTTCCAAGAAAAAACTAATTTTCTTCCACTTTTTCCACAATTTTTCAAAAATATTGAAGGGTTTTAGTTCTTATGAGATATTCAGCTCCTGCAGCACTTTTTTCGGATGATAAACTGAATGGTTTAAGCAAACGGAATTCCACATTCAACTTATTTTCATCAGAACATGTTGATTAACCTCTTTAAAAAATCGAAAATAGAGTTTTCTCAAAAAGGGCTCAGGGCATTTTTTTTCTTCTTGAACTCACAATGATCGTGGGACATCCCGGAAGTATTATCAGAAGAAAACCAGGATATGCAAGCTTTTTGGGTAAAAATGAGTCTAGACCGAGCGTGAAAGATGATGAATCATGTAATCTTAACTGTTAATCTGTTCCATTCAAAATCTAACCTATCCCTGATAAAAATTTCGGATTCCTTAATTGTTCCGAACTTATCCGAAATCAATTCGATTCGCTATTTTCCTCCGAAACATGCCCGGTCTAATCTAAGAACTATACGAAAACAGTTGGGAATTCGTCTGGTTATGTCTGGAATCTGTCCGGACCCAAACGTCGACTCCAGAGAGTCCGATTTGATCCGAAATAAGTCCAGGATTAAGAACCTAAAATAATTTTTGTTAAAGTAAACATGGAAAGTATTCCGATCTCATCCAAAATTCATCCGAACGAAAACTTTCACTCTAGAAAGAGTCCGATTCGGTCCGAAATTAGTCCGGAATTCAGAACCTGAAATAATTTTCGTTAAAGTTAGGATGGAAAGAAGTCCGGCCAAATCCGAAATTCATCCGGACGAAGAATTTCACTCCGAAAAGAGTCCGATTTGATCCAAAATTAGTCCGGAATTTAGAACCTGAAATAATGTTCGTTAATGTTAGAATGGAAAGTAGTCGGGTCTAATCCAAAATTCCAAATTTCTGATGACATGAGTCCGATTTGATCCAAAATTAGTACGTAATACAGAATCTGAAATAATTTTCGTTTTTCTGTGGTCTTTACTCTGCAGCCTGTCTGTCTGTAGTATCGTGTAGGCACGATAACTTTCGGAAGACTGATTAGATTGGATTGAGCTTTGGCGCACTTTTTTAAGGCCTAAAAAGACAGAACAAGTTCGTTAACCGGCCATTTTTGACCTTCAGTTCTAGTTTTATCCATCGAAAATGCTTTTTAAAAAACTGAAAATTTAATCTTCTGGTGAAAGTATGCGAGATACAAAGAAAATGATCATAAGAAAATTGTCAATCCCAAAAGGATCTATAAATTTGCTTCACACCATTGTCTGATGAGACGTAGTTTTTTTTAAAATCATGATAAAGCTTTTGAAAAAATAAAAAAATGTCATTTACTGGCCAAACTATACAACATAAAAAAAAGTAAAAAAAAAACAAATTGTTGCTTTTAAGAAGACCTACAAAATCGTTTTAGACCTAATAAATAATTTTATATGATTTTATGAATAAGTTTGTGCTTAGACTTTTTCTAGTGGAAGAAATGTTTGTTATGTCTTCCAGAAGATTGAAAAAATTATATTCAATATTTTTTTCGATCCCATGAATCCAACAAAATATCCAGCTCAAGCGCCTTGAGACTTGACTTTGTGGCAATTTATTCAACAAAAACCAAAATCCTGTTAAAGTAATTAAAGATATTTTGCAAATCTTCACTGCTTGTGCCTTCGAGATATTTCATCGTTTTTCCGGAAACAAATATTTAAAACAGTTTTTCATTAATCGAATGTTTGTCTTATGTTCAAATAATAATAAATCAAATATTTCGGGAGTGTAAAAACTTAATCTATTTTCTCAGTTCAAGTAGAACATGCATGTGCTTTCAGAAGATCAAAAAAATCATATTCAATCTTTTTTACGATCCCATGATTTCAATAAGATATCCGACTCGAGCGCCTTGAAACTCGAGTCGTTGGTAATCTATTTAACAATAACCAAAATCTTGTCGAAGTAATTGTAAATATATATTTCAAATCTTCACTGCTTGTGCCTTCGGGGTATTTTATCGTCTTTCCGAAATCAAATATTTACAACATTTTTGTGTTAACTAAATGTTTGTGAAATATTTACACAGTGATAAATAAACAGAAATTCAAAGAGTAAAAACTGTGTCGGCTTTTGCCGTTAAATGTGGATATATTTCTTCGATCCCATGCAGAATATTTAGGCTGAAGCTGATTGAATCTTTCAAGAAAATCATCTACTATTCAACTATTCTACTGCTGCTGTCGTTTGAAGTACAGGTAGGCATTAGGGTGGCTCGAAAAAAAAATCTGGATTTCGAAACGGCTACAATGCGAAAAAGTAACGTATTGAGATCCCGAAAATAGTATAAATATTTGAAATCGATAGACATGCAGCTCGGTTAACCGCGCTCTATAAAAATATTTTTAAAAATGTTTGCTTGCAGAGATTCAAATTTTCTTGAGTTTCAATTTTTTCACATACCTGGAGGTCAAAAAATCTTTCAATTTTGTTGTGCATTTTAATCTATTATTTTCTAAGAGATAATTCCTATTTACTCCACCCCTGATTCGGAAAAAATTCTCAACACCTTTGTAAATAGGTGAATTCTTTTGGGTACTCTCGAAAACTTTCCAGTGACAAAAATTGATTAGGAAAAAGATTACCAAGACCAAGGAATCGAAATTGGAAATACATAGAATTTGAAAAAATTTAATTGGGTATTCGATAAAATTATCTTTATAACTTGAGGTTCAAACATTATTTTGAACATGTGTGGGCTTTTTAGCATAGAAATACACCAAAAAAAAATTGACAAGACCCTGGAGTCGAAACTAGACCCACTGGACTTAAAGACATCGTCATCCTGAGGACGTCCTAAAGACTTCCATAAGACGGCCATGTCAGTCCAATTGATGTCTCAAAGACGTCTCAGGTCTTAAAGACGTCTTTTGGACATGAAACGTCTGTAAGATATCAATTGGACTGACATGGATGTCCTTAGGATGTCTTTAGGACGTTCTCAGGGTGACAATGTCTTTTTTCCCACTAGGGAATCACAGAATATTTTCAAAATTTGGTTCATAACATTCATTACATTCATAACACATAACTCCAAAAAAAAATTCTTTCAGCAGCAATTTGTAAGCCAGCATTGCTTTTTCATGGATTTCAAGCCGAAGAACCCAGTTTTCAAGTAAATTCTGCATAGTAACGAACAAATCCGTTACATTACTTCAAGAACATACTGTATTAAAACAATCTTCTCTCAGAGAAGTCTTTCTCATCACATTTATCGTAAGTAAGCTTACTGCGTTTCTTCTGCACTATAAGTTCTGAACCTCATGTGTTATGATTCAATCATAAATCCTTGGACTGGAGTGTCCATTTATTTGCATCCATTGAATTCGCTTGAATATTCAGTGTCATTACCTGCTACTGAGATTGAATCTACATTTCATGGATTTTCATGCCGAATACAGTGTAGAACAAGGCGAAAGGTTCCACCAAGATATCAAAGCGATGGAACAAATATATCAAGGCAGATGGGCTGAAAATATGATGGCGGATTACTCTTCGATGTTAAAAAGAGATTTGCCTCAGAAAAGAAAAGAAAATGCCACTACGAAGATCTTTCGAATCCAAAAAAGTGCGTTATAATAAGAACAAATAGCTGTTCTTTCATCGAAAGTCAGTGTTATGCAGAACTGTATATAAAATCCACGTCATCTAGGGACTATCTAATCAACGGCTAGAAATTCCACAGAATTATCAGTGAAAAGTGTGCTACTGAGGAATAGGTGACAATCCACTGACAGCGGCGGATTTAGGCATGGTCAACATGGGCCACTGCCCAGGGCGGCAAATTTTTTGGGGGCGGCAGGTTCTGGGGTACTAAAACTTTTTCAATGTAATACTCCAGGAAAAAATATGAGTACAGAAAATAACACCGATCATTAAAACTTCTACATCTTGTGAAATTTTTCATGACGATTCCGAATTGAACTACTTTTAAATAAGTGCGCGATTTTCGTTCTGAAAGAGCTGATCAACTTGCTGTCATCTGTGTGCCAATCTATCAACTACATCCACCCATATTTGTTTACTTTTCAGAAAACTTCGCGAAAAATTAACAAATAATGTCAATACTCAATGTTATTCCAAAACAATTGCACATTCCCATTTGTAATGGAAACATACATCTTATATTTTGACTTTCAAGTTTTTTTACATTTGTTTATTTCTTTTCAATTGTTCTAGCTGATATATTATTGAGTCTACTAATAAAATCAGTGATGACTGCTCAGTCAATATAATCTTAAAATTCATATTGAAGATGGCTGATTTTTTCCCTCAGTATGAAGGCGGCAATTTTTTTTGTCCAGGGCGGCACTCAACGTAAATCCGCCGATGTCCACTGATTTTGATTCAGGGAGTACATTCATGCAAAACGAATGCTAACTTGACATACGTTTCGGATTCGATGCCTGGAGGTATACAAATTTAATTTTGTCCTGCAAAGCACCGCTTAGACAATTTTGTTTTAAGATTGCATTCCAGATTTTCTAGTTATATCACTGAACTGATACTATTTATGGATTCAGCAGTTCGAAATCTATGATTAAATCATGTTTCACCATCATATACTCAAAAATACGATTTTTTGAGGTTATGCCGAAAACTAATCGTGAAAGGTGCTATTTTGACCTCAGATTCGGATTCAGCGACTCAAAATACATGGAAATACGTGTCTCGTCAAAAGTATCAGACTTTTTTTGTGTGGCTGTGTTATTTTCAATTTTCTTTCTAGTGTATATCTATGCTCAAAAAATCCCACACATGCTCAGAAAAATGTTTATATCACAAGTCATAAAGATAATTTCATCAAGTATCAAAATCAAATTTAAAAAATTCGTCGTGTTTCCAATTTTCATTCCTGGTTCTTGTCGATTTTTCTCCTAATGCATTTTGGTCACTAGAAAGTTTTCAAGTACCCGAAAAAATTCTTTTATTCACACAGGTGTTAAGAATTTTTTCCGAAAACAGGGGTAAATTATATAGGAATTATCTCTCAGAAAATAATTGATTTAAATCCGCAAAAAATTAGAGAGGCTTCTTTGACCTCAAGGTGTGTAAAAAAAATTGAAACTCAAGAAAGTTTGAAAACTCTGCAGACAAGAATTTTTTTAACATTTTTATTGAGCGTGGGTAACAAAGATGCATGTTTATCGACTCCAAATTGATTATACTTTTTAAGGATCCCAATACGCTACTTTTTCGCGTAGTAGCGATTTCCAATTTCAGAATATTTTATTTTTGACCCACCCTCGTAGGCATGGCCACACAGGGGGAAGGGCTGCGTTCAGGTAGGGGTATGCGCTTCTGTGTTTACGAACTTCTCGCAGGTAAACTGATCACCTTTATGAATAGATTTTGACATTGAGCAGAAACGCCCAAACGTAACTTGAGCTGACCATAATAATGGAATTAACCTTTTTTTATCTTCGAAGTCTCTCGGTAGCAGTGGAATATATTTTACAAGAGTTATGTTTTTACTGCCGTTTGGAGTTTTCCTGGTCGACCCTTTTTTTAGCAGACTGACAGTGGCACAGGCACCATAATAGCAATAAGCCCATGAGAGCCTGCAGAGGAAACGAAGTTAATTCCCCGATAGTCATTTATGCCTGCTGACTCGTATCGCAGCTTCACACACGAGGGAAATATTCCACGCAGGGGCCGTGTGTCATACAATATTTTTGAACACAACGCAATCATAAGTGCGATTTTATTCCGAACCTTTTCCGAACGACTGTCGTCAGCTACTCAGCTGTCAGGTGGTGTGTGGAAAGCGCTATGGTGCGGCAAAAATGTGAATCGCTCAGCATCCGATAAAGTTTGCTACGGCTGATCGTTAGCAAATCAGATCACAGTACGTCATTACCTTATAAGCCTAGGACCCTAAGTAAACCGTTTAAAGGCCTAGGCCTATAAATACTGTTTTAGGTATCGTTTGCAGGCGCTAAAATCGCACTTATGATGGAGGTGTGATTAAAGTTATTTAAATTCGAAAAAATGTATTTTACTCTTTTTCTAAAACTATTTTGAATACCTTCTTATCATACTTGAAATAAATATCTTTTAATTTAAGAAATAGTAAATACCGAATGTGGAGGAGGGTGTGGAAGAGATCTTTCAAGACAATGTTGTTAACCTCGTTGTCTAATTTATAACCCAGTATTTAAATTTGAACATCAGCGCTACCCCGGATGAATTTTTGAATGAAAAAACTGAGAGCGCAGTCCCATGGGAACATATTCGCAGAGTAGCGGTTGTGCGGGTTAAATTTTTCGACCAATCAGATGATTGCATGAAATTTTCTGAAAAGTGTTCCAAAAGTGATCCGCAAGGACTGGCAACTTGGTAATAGTTTGACGTCTTCGCTCATGTGACGTTTCCAAATATTTGAAAAGTGTTTCACAAATTCAGGAAGTTGTTGACTATAAATTTTGAAAATGAGTACTAACACGACGAGAAGCAGTCTGTAGTAAGTACTGATATAATAAAAAAGAATATTATTAGGTTGCTGTCGATAATTTGTGCGAATAAAATAAATGTGGGGTGCTTTAAATATATTATTAAGCTGTAATGGGTAAGCTAACCAAAAAACAAAAACTAGAAACTTTTGCACAAATATTGTATTTGCTTGAAAAAAATGTTGACCCAGATTTCGGAAAAATAACGTTAATAATCATAACCAGGGAACTTTTTTTGGACTTTTCAAATAAAAGTGACAGAGGTAGCCTACTTGTTCTTCTTTATTCATACGAGTAATGTGTCCCCTAAGGGTTTACATGACTTCCATTTCTTACAATACTTCCGCATACATATTTTATACTAGCTTATCC